>JAULUF010000014.1:8822500-8825000 GCA_031834385.1 Semotilus atromaculatus
ATTCAGGTGTGGTTGATTCAAGCTCCTTCAAGGCACGAATCATTTCAACGGATTTAACTGTGGAGAAGAGAGACACTGAAAAAAAATTGGCCAAAATTGCCACTTTTACAAGGTAGCGTGGCCGAGCGGTCTAAGGCGCTGGATTAAGGCTCCAGTCTCTTCGGGGGCGTGGGTTCGAATCCCACCGCTGCCAAGAAAACCTTTTAGAAGGCACTTGTGGCTTCTATGCCTAAGCAAAAAGACTGGAAAAGTGACACTTCTTGTGAAAACTGAACGATTTCTGAAAAAAATAATGGCCAGAAAACGGCCCACGAAAGGAGCCAAGTCGGGGTAGCGTGGCCGAGGTGTCTAAGGCGCTGGATTTAGGCTCCAGTCTCTTCGGGGGCGTGGGTTCGAATCCCACCGCTGCCAGCAGTGATTTTAAAGAGGGCTAGACACCTTAAGTGTGCTCCGCAAATGCGGCTGATACCTCTTGATTTTGAGTTTAACTGCGAAACAGCTGGTTGCCATTTTGCAGTATGGCCCTAAGGCTTTGATTAGATAATTCAGGTGTGGTTGATTCAAGCTCCTTCAAGGCACGAATCATTTCAACGGATTTAACTGTGGAGAAGAGAGACACTGAAAAAAAATTGGCCAAAATTGCCACTTTTACAAGGTAGCGTGGCCGAGCGGTCTAAGGCGCTGGATTAAGGCTCCAGTCTCTTTGGGGGCGTGGGTTCGAATCCCACCGCTGCCAAGAAAACCTTTTAGAAGGCACTTGTGGCTTCTATGCCTAAGCAAAAAGACTGGAAAAGTGACACTGCTTGTGAAAACTGAACGATTTCTGAAAAAAAAATGGCCAGAAAACGGCCCACGAAAAGAGCCAAGTCGGGGTAGCGTGGCCGAGCGGTCTAAGGAGCTGGATTAAGGCTCCAGTCTCTTCGGGGGCGTGGGTTCGAATCCCACCGCTGCCAGCAGTGATTTTAAAGAGGGCTAGACACCTTAAGTGTGCTCCGCAAATGCGGCTGAAAATCTTCACCCTCTTGAATCAGGGAGCACAATAACTTACTCGTATTATAAAGTCACTTCAAAAATGGATTTAAATGTAGTAATAATCTACAGTCTATAATAATGGAGTTAGCCAATTTGACTCATTGAGAGTTTTTGGTGAACTGACAGCTACCTCTTGATTTTGAGTTTAACTGCGAAACAGCTGGTTGCCATTTTGCAGTATGGCCCTAAGGCTTTGATTAGATCATTCAGGTGTGGTTGATTCAAGCTCCTTCAAGGCACGAATCATTTCAACGGATTTAACTGTGGAGAAGAGAGACACTGAAAAAAAATTGGCCAAAATTGCCACTTTTACAAGGTAGCGTGGCCGAGCGGTCTAAGGCGCTGGATTAAGGCTCCAGTCTCTTCGGGGGCGTGGGTTCGAATCCCACCGCTGCCAAGAAAACCTTTTAGAAGGCACTTGTGGCTTCTATGCCTAAGCAAAAAGACTGGAAAAGTGACACTGCTTGTGAAAACTGAACGATTTCTGAAAAAAAATGGCCAGAAAACGGCCCACGAAAAGAGCCAAGTCGGGGTAGCGTGGCCGAGGGGTCTAAGGCGCTGGATTTAGGCTCCAGTGTCTTTGGGGGCGTGGGTTCGAATCCCACCGCTGCCAGCAGTGATTTTAAAGAGGGCTAGACACCTTAAGTGTGCTCCGCAAATGCGGCTGATACCTCTTGATTTTGAGTTTAACTGCGAAACAGCTGGTTGCCATTTTGCAGTATGGCCCTAAGGCTTTGATTAGATAATTCAGGTGTGGTTGATTCAAGCTCCTTCAAGGCACGAATCATTTCAACGGATTTAACTGTGGAGAAGAGAGACACTGAAAAAAAATTGGCCAAAATGGCCACTTTTACAAGGTAGCGTGGCCGAGCGGTCTAAGGCGCTGGATTAAGGCTCCAGTCTCTTCGGGGGCGTGGTTTTGAATCCCACCGCTGCCAAGAAAACCTTTTAGAAGGCACTTGTGGCTTCTATGCCTAAGCAAAAAGACTGGAAAAGTGACACTGCTTGTGAAAACTGAACGATTTCTGAAAAAAAAATGGCCAGAAAACGGCCCACGAAAAGAGCCAAGTCGGGGTAGCGTGGCCGAGCGGTCTAAGGAGCTGGATTAAGGCTCCAGTCTCTTCGGGGGCGTGGGTTCGAATCCCACCGCTGCCAGCAGTGATTGCCTAAGCAAATGACTGGAAAAGTGACACTACTTGTGAAAACTGAACGATTTCTGAAAAAAATAATGGCCAGAAAACGGCCCACGAAAGGAGCCAAGTCGGGGTAGCGTGGCCGAGGGGTCTAAGGCGCTGGATTTAGGCTCCAGTCTCTTCGGGGGCGTGGGTTCGAATCCCACCGCTGCCAGCAGTGATTTTAAAGAGGGCTAGACACCTTAAGTGTGCTCCGCAAATGCGGCTGATACCTCTTGATTTTGAGTTTAACTGCGATACAGCTGGTTGCCATTTTGCAGTATTGACTCATTGAG
>JAULUF010000014.1:8835000-8837500 GCA_031834385.1 Semotilus atromaculatus
ACCTTAAGTGTGCTCCGCAAATGCGGCTGAAAATCTTCACCCTCTTGAATCAGGGAGCACAATAACTTACTCGTATTATAAAGTCACTTCAAAAATGGATTTAAATGTAGTAATAATCTACAGTCTATAATAATGGAGTTAGCCAATTTGACTCATTGAGAGTTTTTGGTGAACTGACAGCTACCTCTTGATTTTGAGTTTAACTGCGAAACAGCTGGTTGCCTTTTTGCAGTATGGCCCTAAGGCTTTGATTAGATAATTCAGGTGTGGTTGATTCAAGCTCCTTCAAGGCACGAATCATTTCAACGGATTTAACTGTGGAGAAGAGAGACACTGAAAAAAAATTGGCCAAAATTGCCACTTTTACAAGGTAGCGTGGCCGAGCGGTCTAAGGCGCTGGATTAAGGCTCCAGTCTCTTCGGGGGCGTGGGTTCGAATCCCACCGCTGCCAAGAAAACCTTTTAGAAGGCACTTGTGGCTTCTATGCCTAAGCAAAAAGACTGGAAAATTGACACTGCTTGTGAAAACTGAACGATTTCTGGAAAAAAAAATGGCCAGAAAACGGCCCACGAAAAGAGCCAAGTCGGGGTAGCGTGGCCGAGGGGTCTAAGGCGCTGGATTTAGGCTCCAGTCTCTTCGGGGGCGTGGGTTCGAATCCCACCGCTGCCAGCAGTGATTTTAAAGAGGGCTAGACACCTTAAGTGTGCTCCACAAATGCGGCTGAAAATCTTCACCCTCTTGAATCAGGGAGCACAATAACTTACTCGTATTATAAAGTCACTTCAAAAATGGATTTAAATGTAGTAATAATCTACAGTCTATAATAATGGAGTTAGCCAATTTGACTCATTGAGAGTTTTTGGTGAACTGACAGCTACCTCTTGATTTTGAGTTTAACTGCGAAACAGCTGGTTGCCATTTTGCAGTATGGCCCTAAGGCTTTGATTAGATAATTCAGGTGTGGTTGATTCAAGCTCCTTCAAGGCACGAATCATTTCAACGGATTTAACTGTGGAGAAGAGAGACACTGAAAAAAAATTGGCCAAAATTGCCACTTTTACAAGGTTGCCCTAAATCCAGCGCCTTGCCCTAAATCCAAGGCGCTGGATTTAGGCTCCAGTCTCTTCGGGGCCGTGGGTTCGAATCCCACCGCTGCCAGCAGTGATTTTAAAGAGGGCTAGACACCTTAAGTGTGCTCCGAAAAGCCGCAAATGCGTCTGAAAATCTTCACCCTCTTGAATCAGGGAGCACAATAACTTACTCGTATTATAAAGTCACTTCAAAAATGGATTGAAATGTAGTAATAATGTACAGTCTATAATAATGGAGTTAACCAATTTGACTCATTGAGAGTTTTTGGTGAACTGACAGCTACCTCTTGATTTTGAGTTTAACTGCGAAACAGCTGGTTGCCATTTTGCAGTATGGCCCTAAGGCTTTGATTAGATAATTCAGGTGTGGTTGATTCAAGCTCCTTCAAGGCACGAATCATTTCAACGGATTTAACTGTGGAGAAGAGAGACACTGAAAAAAATTTGGCCAAAATTGCCCCTTTTACAAGGTAGCGTGGCCGAGCGGTCTAAGGCGCTGGATTAGGCTCCAGTCTCTTCGGGGGCGTGGGTCGAATCCCACCGCTGCCAAGAAAACCTTTTAGAAGGCACTTGTGGCTTCTATGCCTAAGCAAAAAGACTGGAAAAGTGACACTGCTTGTGAAAACTGAACGATTTCTGAAAAAAAAAATTCACAGAAAACGTCCCACAAAAGGAGCCTAGTTGGGGTAGCGTGGCCGAGGGGTCTAAGGCGCTGGATTTAGGCTCCAGTCTCTTCGGGGCCGTGGGTTCGAATCCCACCGCTGCCAGCAGTGATTTTAAAGAGGGCTAGACACCTTAAGTGTGCTCCGAAAAGCCGCAAATGCGTCTGAAAATCTTCACCCTCTTGAATCAGGGAGCACAATAACTTACTCGTATTATAAAGTCACTTCAAAAATGGATTGAAATGTAGTAATAATGTACAGTCTATAATAATGGAGTTAGCCAATTTGACTCATTGAGAGTTTTTGGTGAACTGACAGCTACCTCTTGATTTTGAGTTTAACTGCGAAACAGCTGGTTGCCATTTTGCAGTATGGCCCTAAGGCTTTGATTAGATCATTCAGGTGTGGTTGATTCAAGCTCCTTCAAGGCACGAATCATTTCAACGGATTTAACTGTGGAGAAGAGAGACACTGAAAAAAAATTGGCCAAAATTGCCACTTTTACAAGGTAGCGTGGCCGAGCGGTCTAAGGCGCTGGATTAAGGCTCCAGTCTCTTCGGGGGCGTGGGTTCGAATCCCACCGCTGCCAAGAAAACCTTTTAGAAGGCACTTGTGGCTTCTATGCCTAAGCAAAAAGACTGGAAAAGTGACACTGCTTGTGAAAACTGAACGATTTCTGAAAAAAAATGGCCAGAAAACGGCCCACGAAAAGAGCCAAGTCGGGGTAGCGTGGCCGAGGGGTCTAAG
>JAULUF010000014.1:8842500-8850000 GCA_031834385.1 Semotilus atromaculatus
CGTATTATAAAGTCACTTCAAAAATGGATTTAAATGTAGTAATAATCTACAGTCTATAATAATGTAGTTAGCCAATTTGACTCATTGAGAGTTTTTGGTGAACTGACAGCTACCTCTTGATTTTGAGTTTAACTGCGAAACAGCTGGTTGCCTTTTTGCAGTATGGCCCTAAGGCTTTGATTAGATAATTCAGGTGTGGTTGATTCAAGCTCCTTCAAGGCACGAATCATTTCAACGGATTTAACTGTGGAGAAGAGAGACACTGAAAAAAAATTGGCCAAAATTGCCACTTTTACAAGGTAGCGTGGCCGAGCGGTCTAAGGCGCTGGATTAAGGCTCCAGTCTCTTCGGGGGCGTGGGTTCGAATCCCACCGCTGCCAAGAAAACCTTTTAGAAGGCACTTGTGGCTTCTATGCCTAAGCAAAAAGACTGGAAAATTGACACTGCTTGTGAAAACTGAACGATTTCTGGAAAAAAAAATGGCCAGAAAACGGCCCACGAAAAGAGCCAAGTCGGGGTAGCGTGGCCGAGGGGTCTAAGGCGCTGGATTTAGGCTCCAGTCTCTTCGGGGGCGTGGGTTCGAATCCCACCGCTGCCAGCAGTGATTTTAAAGAGGGCTAGACACCTTAAGTGTGCTCCGCAAATGCGGCTGAAAATCTTCACCCTCTTGAATCAGGGAGCACAATAACTTACTCGTATTATAAAGTCACTTCAAAAATGGATTTAAATGTAGTAATAATCTACAGTCTATAATAATGGAGTTAGCCAATTTGACTCATTGAGAGTTTTTGGTGAACTGACAGCTACCTCTTGATTTTGAGTTTAACTGCGAAACAGCTGGTTGCCATTTTGCAGTATGGCCCTAAGGCTTTGATTAGATAATTCAGGTGTGGTTGATTCAAGCTCCTTCAAGGCACGAATCATTTCAACGGATTTAACTGTGGAGAAGAGAGACACTGAAAAAAAATTGGCCAAAATTGCCACTTTTACAAGGTTGCCCTAAATCCAGCGCCTTGCCCTAAATCCAAGGCGCTGGATTTAGGCTCCAGTCTCTTCGGGGCCGTGGGTTCGAATCCCACCGCTGCCAGCAGTGATTTTAAAGAGGGCTAGACACCTTAAGTGTGCTCCGAAAAGCCGCAAATGCGTCTGAAAATCTTCACCCTCTTGAATCAGGGAGCACAATAACTTACTCGTATTATAAAGTCACTTCAAAAATGGATTGAAATGTAGTAATAATGTACAGTCTATAATAATGGAGTTAGCCAATTTGACTCATTGAGAGTTTTTGGTGAACTGACAGCTACCTCTTGATTTTGAGTTTAACTGCGAAACAGCTGGTTGCCATTTTGCAGTATGGCCCTAAGGCTTTGATTAGATAATTCAGGTGTGGTTGATTCAAGCTCCTTCAAGGCACGAATCATTTCAACGGATTTAACTGTGGAGAAGAGAGACACTGAAAAAAAATTGGCCAAAATTGCCACTTTTACAAGGTTGCCCTAAATCCAGCGCCTTGCCCTAAATCCAAGGCGCTGGATTTAGGCTCCAGTCTCTTCGGGGCCGTGGGTTCGAATCCCACCGCTGCCAGCAGTGATTTTAAAGAGGGCTAGACACCTTAAGTGTGCTCCGAAAAGCCGCAAATGCGTCTGAAAATCTTCACCCTCTTGAATCAGGGAGCACAATAACTTACTCGTATTATAAAGTCACTTCAAAAATGGATTGAAATGTAGTAATAATGTACAGTCTATAATAATGGAGTTAGCCAATTTGACTCATTGAGAGTTTTTGGTGAACTGACAGCTACCTCTTGATTTTGAGTTTAACTGCGAAACAGCTGGTTGCCATTTTGCAGTATGGCCCTAAGGCTTTGATTAGATAATTCAGGTGTGGTTGATTCAAGCTCCTTCAAGGCACGAATCATTTCAACGGATTTAACTGTGGAGAAGAGAGACACTGAAAAAAATTTGGCCAAAATTGCCCCTTTTACAAGGTAGCGTGGCCGAGCGGTCTAAGGCGCTGGATTAGGCTCCAGTCTCTTCGGGGGCGTGGGTCGAATCCCACCGCTGCCAAGAAAACCTTTTAGAAGGCACTTGTGGCTTCTATGCCTAAGCAAAAAGACTGGAAAAGTGACACTGCTTGTGAAAACTGAACGATTTCTGAAAAAAAAAATTCACAGAAAACGTCCCACAAAAGGAGCCTAGTTGGGGTAGCGTGGCCGAGGGGTCTAAGGCGCTGGATTTAGGCTCCAGTCTCTTCGGGGCCGTGGGTTCGAATCCCACCGCTGCCAGCAGTGATTTTAAAGAGGGCTAGACACCTTAAGTGTGCTCCGAAAAGCCGCAAATGCGTCTGAAAATCTTCACCCTCTTGAATCAGGGAGCACAATAACTTACTCGTATTATAAAGTCACTTCAAAAATGGATTGAAATGTAGTAATAATGTACAGTCTATAATAATGGAGTTAGCCAATTTGACTCATTGAGAGTTTTTGGTGAACTGACAGCTACCTCTTGATTTTGAGTTTAACTGCGAAACAGCTGGTTGCCATTTTGCAGTATGGCCCTAAGGCTTTGATTAGATAATTCAGGTGTGGTTGATTCAAGCTCCTTCAAGGCACGAATCATTTCAACGGATTTAACTGTGGAGAAGAGAGACACTGAAAAAAAATGGCCAAAATTGCCACTTTTACAAGGTAGCGTGGCCGAGCGGTCTAAGGCGCTGGATTAGGCTCCAGTCTCTTCGGGGGCGTGGGTCGAATCCCACCGCTGCCAAGAAAACCTTTTAGAAGGCACTTGTGGCTTCTATGCCTAAGCAAAAAGACTGGAAAAGTGACACTGCTTGTGAAAACTGAACGATTTCTGAAAAAAAAAATTCACAGAAAACGTCCCACAAAAGGAGCCTAGTTGGGGTAGCGTGGCCGAGGGGTCTAAGGCGCTGGATTTAGGCTCCAGTCTCTTCGGGGCCGTGGGTTCGAATCCCACCGCTGCCAGCAGTGATTTTAAAGAGGGCTAGACACCTTAAGTGTGCTCCGAAAAGCCGCAAATGCGTCTGAAAATCTTCACCCTCTTGAATCAGGGAGCACAATAACTTACTCGTATTATAAAGTCACTTCAAAAATGGATTGAAATGTAGTAATAATGTACAGTCTATAATAATGGAGTTAGCCAATTTGACTCATTGAGAGTTTTTGGTGAACTGACAGCTACCTCTTGATTTTGAGTTTAACTGCGAAACAGCTGGTTGCCATTTTGCAGTATGGCCCTAAGGCTTTGATTAGATAATTCAGGTGTGGTTGATTCAAGCTCCTTCAAGGCACGAATCATTTCAACGGATTTAACTGTGGAGAAGAGAGACACTGAAAAAAAATTGGCCAAAATTGCCACTTTTACAAGGTAGCGTGGCCGAGCGGTCTAAGGCGCTGGATTAAGGCTCCAGTCTCTTCGGGGGCGTGTGTTCGAATCCCACCGCTGCTAAGAAAACCTTTTAGAAGGCACTTGTGGCTTCTATGCCTAAGCAAAAAGACTGGAAAAGTGACACTGCTTGTGAAAACCAAACGATTTCTGAAAAAAAAATGGCCAGAAAACGGCCCACGAAAGGAGCCAAGTCGGGGTAGCGTGGCCGAGGGATCTAAGGCACTGGATTTAGGCTCCAGTCTTTTCGGGGGCGTGGGTTCGAATCCCACCGCTGCCAAGAAAACCTTTTAGAAGGCACTTGTGGCTTCTATGCCTAAGCAAAAAGACTGGAAAAGTGACACTTCTTGTGAAAACTGAACGATTTCTGAAAAAAATAATGGCCAGAAAACGGCCCACGAAAGGAGCCAAGTCGGGGTAGCGTGGCCGAGGTGTCTAAGGCGCTGGATTTAGGCTCCAGTCTCTTCGGGGGCGTGGGTTCGAATCCCACCGCTGCCAGCAGTGATTTTAAAGAGGGCTAGACACCTTAAGTGTGCTCCGCAAATGCGGCTGATACCTCTTGATTTTGAGTTTAACTGCGAAACAGCTGGTTGCCATTTTGCAGTATGGCCCTAAGGCTTTGATTAGATAATTCAGGTGTGGTTGATTCAAGCTCCTTCAAGGCACGAATCATTTCAACGGATTTAACTGTGGAGAAGAGAGACACTGAAAAAAAATTGGCCAAAATTGCCACTTTTACAAGGTAGCGTGGCCGAGCGGTCTAAGGCGCTGGATTAAGGCTCCAGTCTCTTTGGGGGCGTGGGTTCGAATCCCACCGCTGCCAAGAAAACCTTTTAGAAGGCACTTGTGGCTTCTATGCCTAAGCAAAAAGACTGGAAAAGTGACACTGCTTGTGAAAACTGAACGATTTCTGAAAAAAAAATGGCCAGAAAACGGCCCACGAAAAGAGCCAAGTCGGGGTAGCGTGGCCGAGCGGTCTAAGGAGCTGGATTAAGGCTCCAGTCTCTTCGGGGGCGTGGGTTCGAATCCCACCGCTGCCAGCAGTGATTTTAAAGAGGGCTAGACACCTTAAGTGTGCTCCGCAAATGCGGCTGAAAATCTTCACCCTCTTGAATCAGGGAGCACAATAACTTACTCGTATTATAAAGTCACTTCAAAAATGGATTTAAATGTAGTAATAATCTACAGTCTATAATAATGGAGTTAGCCAATTTGACTCATTGAGAGTTTTTGGTGAACTGACAGCTACCTCTTGATTTTGAGTTTAACTGCGAAACAGCTGGTTGCCATTTTGCAGTATGGCCCTAAGGCTTTGATTAGATCATTCAGGTGTGGTTGATTCAAGCTCCTTCAAGGCACGAATCATTTCAACGGATTTAACTGTGGAGAAGAGAGACACTGAAAAAAAATTGGCCAAAATTGCCACTTTTACAAGGTAGCGTGGCCGAGCGGTCTAAGGCGCTGGATTAAGGCTCCAGTCTCTTCGGGGGCGTGGGTTCGAATCCCACCGCTGCCAAGAAAACCTTTTAGAAGGCACTTGTGGCTTCTATGCCTAAGCAAAAAGACTGGAAAAGTGACACTTCTTGTGAAAACTGAACGATTTCTGAAAAAAATAATGGCCAGAAAACGGCCCACGAAAGGAGCCAAGTCGGGGTAGCGTGGCCGAGGTGTCTAAGGCGCTGGATTTAGGCTCCAGTCTCTTCGGGGGCGTGGGTTCGAATCCCACCGCTGCCAGCAGTGATTTTAAAGAGGGCTAGACACCTTAAGTGTGCTCCGCAAATGCGGCTGATACCTCTTGATTTTGAGTTTAACTGCGAAACAGCTGGTTGCCATTTTGCAGTATGGCCCTAAGGCTTTGATTAGATAATTCAGGTGTGGTTGATTCAAGCTCCTTCAAGGCACGAATCATTTCAACGGATTTAACTGTGGAGAAGAGAGACACTGAAAAAAAATTGGCCAAAATTGCCACTTTTACAAGGTAGCGTGGCCGAGCGGTCTAAGGCGCTGGATTAAGGCTCCAGTCTCTTTGGGGGCGTGGGTTCGAATCCCACCGCTGCCAAGAAAACCTTTTAGAAGGCACTTGTGGCTTCTATGCCTAAGCAAAAAGACTGGAAAAGTGACACTGCTTGTGAAAACTGAACGATTTCTGAAAAAAAAATGGCCAGAAAACGGCCCACGAAAAGAGCCAAGTCGGGGTAGCGTGGCCGAGCGGTCTAAGGAGCTGGATTAAGGCTCCAGTCTCTTCGGGGGCGTGGGTTCGAATCCCACCGCTGCCAGCAGTGATTTTAAAGAGGGCTAGACACCTTAAGTGTGCTCCGCAAATGCGGCTGAAAATCTTCACCCTCTTGAATCAGGGAGCACAATAACTTACTCGTATTATAAAGTCACTTCAAAAATGGATTTAAATGTAGTAATAATCTACAGTCTATAATAATGGAGTTAGCCAATTTGACTCATTGAGAGTTTTTGGTGAACTGACAGCTACCTCTTGATTTTGAGTTTAACTGCGAAACAGCTGGTTGCCATTTTGCAGTATGGCCCTAAGGCTTTGATTAGATCATTCAGGTGTGGTTGATTCAAGCTCCTTCAAGGCACGAATCATTTCAACGGATTTAACTGTGGAGAAGAGAGACACTGAAAAAAAATTGGCCAAAATTGCCACTTTTACAAGGTAGCGTGGCCGAGCGGTCTAAGGCGCTGGATTAAGGCTCCAGTCTCTTCGGGGGCGTGGGTTCGAATCCCACCGCTGCCAAGAAAACCTTTTAGAAGGCACTTGTGGCTTCTATGCCTAAGCAAAAAGACTGGAAAAGTGACACTGCTTGTGAAAACTGAACGATTTCTGAAAAAAAATGGCCAGAAAACGGCCCACGAAAAGAGCCAAGTCGGGGTAGCGTGGCCGAGGGGTCTAAGGCGCTGGATTTAGGCTCCAGTGTCTTTGGGGGCGTGGGTTCGAATCCCACCGCTGCCAGCAGTGATTTTAAAGAGGGCTAGACACCTTAAGTGTGCTCCGCAAATGCGGCTGATACCTCTTGATTTTGAGTTTAACTGCGAAACAGCTGGTTGCCATTTTGCAGTATGGCCCTAAGGCTTTGATTAGATAATTCAGGTGTGGTTGATTCAAGCTCCTTCAAGGCACGAATCATTTCAACGGATTTAACTGTGGAGAAGAGAGACACTGAAAAAAAATTGGCCAAAATGGCCACTTTTACAAGGTAGCGTGGCCGAGCGGTCTAAGGCGCTGGATTAAGGCTCCAGTCTCTTCGGGGGCGTGGTTTTGAATCCCACCGCTGCCAAGAAAACCTTTTAGAAGGCACTTGTGGCTTCTATGCCTAAGCAAAAAGACTGGAAAAGTGACACTGCTTGTGAAAACTGAACGATTTCTGAAAAAAAAATGGCCAGAAAACGGCCCACGAAAAGAGCCAAGTCGGGGTAGCGTGGCCGAGCGGTCTAAGGAGCTGGATTAAGGCTCCAGTCTCTTCGGGGGCGTGGGTTCGAATCCCACCGCTGCCAGCAGTGATTGCCTAAGCAAATGACTGGAAAAGTGACACTACTTGTGAAAACTGAACGATTTCTGAAAAAAATAATGGCCAGAAAACGGCCCACGAAAGGAGCCAAGTCGGGGTAGCGTGGCCGAGGGGTCTAAGGCGCTGGATTTAGGCTCCAGTCTCTTCGGGGGCGTGGGTTCGAATCCCACCGCTGCCAGCAGTGATTTTAAAGAGGGCTAGACACCTTAAGTGTGCTCCGCAAATGCGGCTGATACCTCTTGATTTTGAGTTTAACTGCGATACAGCTGGTTGCCATTTTGCAGTATTGACTCATTGAGAGTTTTTGGTGAACTGACAGCTACCTCTTGATTTTGAGTTTAACTGCGAAACAGCTGGTTGCCATTTTGCAGTATGGCCCTAAGGCTTTGATTAGATAATTCAGGTGTGGTTGATTCAAGCTCCTTCAAGGCACGAATCATTTCAACGGATTTAACTGTGGAGAAGAGAGACACTGAAAAAAAATTGGCCAAAATTGCCACTTTTACAAGGTAGCATGGCCGAGCGGTCTAAGGCGCTGGATTAAGGCTCCAGTCTTTTCGGGGGCGTGGGTT
>JAULUF010000014.1:8855000-8872500 GCA_031834385.1 Semotilus atromaculatus
AAAAAAATTGGCCAAAATTGCCACTTTTACAAGGTAGCGTGGCCGAGCGGTCTAAGGCGCTGGATTAAGGCTCCAGTCTCTTCGGGGGCGTGGGTTCGAATCCCACCGCTGCCAAGAAAACCTTTTAGAAGGCACTTGTGGCTTCTATGCCTAAGCAAAAAGACTGGAAAATTGACACTGCTTGTGAAAACTGAACGATTTCTGGAAAAAAAAATGGCCAGAAAACGGCCCACGAAAAGAGCCAAGTCGGGGTAGCGTGGCCGAGGGGTCTAAGGCGCTGGATTTAGGCTCCAGTCTCTTCGGGGGCGTGGGTTCGAATCCCACCGCTGCCAGCAGTGATTTTAAAGAGGGCTAGACACCTTAAGTGTGCTCCGCAAATGCGGCTGAAAATCTTCACCCTCTTGAATCAGGGAGCACAATAACTTACTCGTATTATAAAGTCACTTCAAAAATGGATTTAAATGTAGTAATAATCTACAGTCTATAATAATGGAGTTAGCCAATTTGACTCATTGAGAGTTTTTGGTGAACTGACAGCTACCTCTTGATTTTGAGTTTAACTGCGAAACAGCTGGTTGCCATTTTGCAGTATGGCCCTAAGGCTTTGATTAGATAATTCAGGTGTGGTTGATTCAAGCTCCTTCAAGGCACGAATCATTTCAACGGATTTAACTGTGGAGAAGAGAGACACTGAAAAAAAATTGGCCAAAATTGCCACTTTTACAAGGTTGCCCTAAATCCAGCGCCTTGCCCTAAATCCAAGGCGCTGGATTTAGGCTCCAGTCTCTTCGGGGCCGTGGGTTCGAATCCCACCGCTGCCAGCAGTGATTTTAAAGAGGGCTAGACACCTTAAGTGTGCTCCGAAAAGCCGCAAATGCGTCTGAAAATCTTCACCCTCTTGAATCAGGGAGCACAATAACTTACTCGTATTATAAAGTCACTTCAAAAATGGATTGAAATGTAGTAATAATGTACAGTCTATAATAATGGAGTTAACCAATTTGACTCATTGAGAGTTTTTGGTGAACTGACAGCTACCTCTTGATTTTGAGTTTAACTGCGAAACAGCTGGTTGCCATTTTGCAGTATGGCCCTAAGGCTTTGATTAGATAATTCAGGTGTGGTTGATTCAAGCTCCTTCAAGGCACGAATCATTTCAACGGATTTAACTGTGGAGAAGAGAGACACTGAAAAAAATTTGGCCAAAATTGCCCCTTTTACAAGGTAGCGTGGCCGAGCGGTCTAAGGCGCTGGATTAGGCTCCAGTCTCTTCGGGGGCGTGGGTCGAATCCCACCGCTGCCAAGAAAACCTTTTAGAAGGCACTTGTGGCTTCTATGCCTAAGCAAAAAGACTGGAAAAGTGACACTGCTTGTGAAAACTGAACGATTTCTGAAAAAAAAAATTCACAGAAAACGTCCCACAAAAGGAGCCTAGTTGGGGTAGCGTGGCCGAGGGGTCTAAGGCGCTGGATTTAGGCTCCAGTCTCTTCGGGGCCGTGGGTTCGAATCCCACCGCTGCCAGCAGTGATTTTAAAGAGGGCTAGACACCTTAAGTGTGCTCCGAAAAGCCGCAAATGCGTCTGAAAATCTTCACCCTCTTGAATCAGGGAGCACAATAACTTACTCGTATTATAAAGTCACTTCAAAAATGGATTGAAATGTAGTAATAATGTACAGTCTATAATAATGGAGTTAGCCAATTTGACTCATTGAGAGTTTTTGGTGAACTGACAGCTACCTCTTGATTTTGAGTTTAACTGCGAAACAGCTGGTTGCCATTTTGCAGTATGGCCCTAAGGCTTTGATTAGATAATTCAGGTGTGGTTGATTCAAGCTCCTTCAAGGCACGAATCATTTCAACGGATTTAACTGTGGAGAAGTGAGACACTGAAAAAAAATTGGCCAAAATTGCCACTTTTACAAGGTAGCGTGGCCGAGCGGTCTAAGGCGCTGGATTAAGGCTCCAGTCTCTTCGGGGGCGTGGGTTCGAATCCCACCGCTGCCAAGAAAACCTTTTAGAAGGCACTTGTGGCTTCTATGCCTAAGCAAAAAGACTGGAAAAGTGACACTACTTGTGAAAACTGAACGATTTCTGAAAAAAATAATGGCCAGAAAACGGCCCACGAAAGGAGCCAAGTCGGGGTAGCGTGGCCGAGCGGTCTAAGGCGCTGGATTAAGGCTCCAGTCTCTTCGGGGGCGTGGGTTTGAATCCCACCGCTGCCAGCAGTGATTTTAAAGAGGTCTAGACACCTTAAGTGTGCTCCGCAAATGCGTCTGAAAATCTTCACCCTCTTGAATCAGGGTGCACAATAACTTACTCGTATTATAAAGTCACTTCAAAAATGGATTTAAATGTAGTAATAATCTACAGTCTATAATAATGTAGTTAGCCAATTTGACTCATTGAGAGTTTTTGGTGAACTGACAGCTACCTCTTGATTTTGAGTTTACCTGCGAAACAGCTGGTTGCCATTTTGCAGTATGGCCCTAAGGCTTTGATTAGATAATTCAGGTGTGGTTGATTCAAGCTCCTTCAAGGCACGAATCATTTCAACGGATTTAACTGTGGAGAAGAGAGACACTGAAAAAAAATTGGCCAAAATTGCCACTTTTACAAGGTAGCGTGGCCGAGCGGTCTAAGGCGCTGGATTAAGGCTCCAGTCTCTTCGGGGGCGTGGGTTCGAATCCCACCGCTGCCAAGAAAACCTTTTAGAAGGCACTTGTGGCTTCTATGCCTAAGCAAAAAGACTGGAAAATTGACACTGCTTGTGAAAACTGAACGATTTCTGGAAAAAAAAATGGCCAGAAAACGGCCCACGAAAAGAGCCAAGTCGGGGTAGCGTGGCCGAGGGGTCTAAGGCGCTGGATTTAGGCTCCAGTCTCTTCGGGGGCGTGGGTTCGAATCCCACCGCTGCCAGCAGTGATTTTAAAGAGGGCTAGACACCTTAAGTGTGCTCCGCAAATGCGGCTGAAAATCTTCACCCTCTTGAATCAGGGAGCACAATAACTTACTCGTATTATAAAGTCACTTCAAAAATGGATTTAAATGTAGTAATAATCTACAGTCTATAATAATGGAGTTAGCCAATTTGACTCATTGAGAGTTTTTGGTGAACTGACAGCTACCTCTTGATTTTGAGTTTAACTGCGAAACAGCTGGTTGCCATTTTGCAGTATGGCCCTAAGGCTTTGATTAGATAATTCAGGTGTGGTTGATTCAAGCTCCTTCAAGGCACGAATCATTTCAACGGATTTAACTGTGGAGAAGAGAGACACTGAAAAAAAATTGGCCAAAATTGCCACTTTTACAAGGTAGCGTGGCCGAGCGGTCTAAGGCGCTGGATTAAGGCTCCAGTCTCTTCGGGGGCGTGGGTTCAAATCCCACCGCTGCCAAGAAAACCTTTTAGAAGGCAGTTGTGGCTTCTATGCCTAAGCAAAAAGACTGTAAAATTGACACTGCTTGTGAAAACTGAACGATTTCTGAAAAAAAAAATGGCCAGAAAACGGCCCACGAAAAGAGCCAAGTTGGGGTAGCGTGGCCGAGGGGTCTAAGGCGCTGGATTTAGGCTCCAGTCTCTTCGGGGGCGTGGGTTCGAATCCCACTGCTGCCAGCAGTGATTTTAAAGAGGGCTAGACACCTTAAGTGTGCTCCGCAAATGCGGCTGAAAATCTTCACCCTCTTGAATCAGGGAGCACAATAACTTACTCGTATTATAAAGTCACTTCAAAAATGGATTTAAATGTAGTAATAATCTACAGTCTATAATAATGGAGTTAGCCAATTTGACTCATTGAGAGTTTTTGGTGAACTGACAGCTACCTCTTGATTTTGAGTTTAACTGCGAAACAGCTGGTTGCCATTTTGCAGTATGGCCCTAAGGCTGTGATTAGATAATTCAGGTGTGGTTGATACAAGCTCCTTCAAGGCACGAATCATTTCAACGGATTTAACTGTGGAGAAGAGAGACACTGAAAAAAAATTGGCCAAAATTGCCACTTTTACAAGGTAGCGTGGCCGAGCGGTCTAAGGCGCTGGATTAAGGCTCCAGTCTCTTCGGGGGCGTGGGTTCGAATCCCACCGCTGCCAAGAAAACCTTTTAGAAGGCACTTGTGGCTTCTATGCCTAAGCAAAAAGACTGGAAAATTGACACTGCTTGTGAAAACTGAACGATTTCTGAAAAAAAAAAATGGCCAGAAAACGGCCCACGAAAAGAGCCAAGTCGGGGTAGCGTGGCCGAGGGGTCTAAGGCGCTGGATTTAGGCTCCAGTCTCTTCGGGGGCGTGGGTTCGAATCCCACCGCTGCCAGCAGTGATTTTAAAGAGGGCTAGACACCTTAAGTGTGCTCCGAAAAGCCGCAAATGCATCTGAAAATCTTCACCCTCTTGAATCAGGGAGCACAATAACTTACTCGTATTATAAAGTCACTTCAAAAATGGATTTAAATGTAGTAATAATCTACAGTCTATAATAATGGAGTTAGCCAATTTGACTCATTGAGAGTTTTTGGTGAACTGACAGCTACCTCTTGATTTTGAGTTTAACTGCGAAACAGCTGGTTGCCATTTTGCAGTATGGCCCTAAGGCTGTGATTAGATAATTCAGGTGTGGTTGATACAAGCTCCTTCAAGGCACGAATCATTTCAACGGATTTAACTGTGGAGAAGAGAGACACTGAAAAAAAATTGGCCAAAATTGCCACTTTTACAAGGTAGCGTGGCCGAGCGGTCTAAGGCGCTGGATTAAGGCTCCAGTCTCTTCGGGGGCGTGGGTTCGAATCCCACCGCTGCCAAGAAAACCTTTTAGAAGGCACTTGTGGCTTCTATGCCTAAGCAAAAAGACTGGAAAATTGACACTGCTTGTGAAAACTGAACGATTTCTGAAAAAAAAAAAAATGGCCAGAAAACGGCCCACGAAAAGAGCCAAGTCGGGGTAGCGTGGCCGAGCGGTCTAAGGCGCTGGATTTAGGCTCCAGTCTCTTCGGGGGCGTGGGTTCGAATCCCACCGCTGCCAGCAGTGATTTTAAAGAGGGCTAGACACCTTAAGTGTGCTCCGCAAATGCGGCTGAAAATCTTCACCCTCTTGAATCAGGGAGCACAATAACTTACTCGTATTATAAAGTCACTTCAAAAATGGATTTAAATGTAGTAATAATCTACAGTCTATAATAATGTAGTTAGCCAATTTGACTCATTGAGAGTTTTTGGTGAACTGACAGCTACCTCTTGATTTTGAGTTTAACTGCGAAACAGCTGGTTGCCTTTTTGCAGTATGGCCCTAAGGCTTTGATTAGATAATTCAGGTGTGGTTGATTCAAGCTCCTTCAAGGCACGAATCATTTCAACGGATTTAACTGTGGAGAAGAGAGACACTGAAAAAAAATTGGCCAAAATTGCCACTTTTACAAGGTAGCGTGGCCGAGCGGTCTAAGGCGCTGGATTAAGGCTCCAGTCTCTTCGGGGGCGTGGGTTCGAATCCCACCGCTGCCAAGAAAACCTTTTAGAAGGCACTTGTGGCTTCTATGCCTAAGCAAAAAGACTGGAAAATTGACACTGCTTGTGAAAACTGAACGATTTCTGGAAAAAAAAATGGCCAGAAAACGGCCCACGAAAAGAGCCAAGTCGGGGTAGCGTGGCCGAGGGGTCTAAGGCGCTGGATTTAGGCTCCAGTCTCTTCGGGGGCGTGGGTTCGAATCCCACCGCTGCCAGCAGTGATTTTAAAGAGGGCTAGACACCTTAAGTGTGCTCCGCAAATGCGGCTGAAAATCTTCACCCTCTTGAATCAGGGAGCACAATAACTTACTCGTATTATAAAGTCACTTCAAAAATGGATTTAAATGTAGTAATAATCTACAGTCTATAATAATGGAGTTAGCCAATTTGACTCATTGAGAGTTTTTGGTGAACTGACAGCTACCTCTTGATTTTGAGTTTAACTGCGAAACAGCTGGTTGCCATTTTGCAGTATGGCCCTAAGGCTTTGATTAGATAATTCAGGTGTGGTTGATTCAAGCTCCTTCAAGGCACGAATCATTTCAACGGATTTAACTGTGGAGAAGAGAGACACTGAAAAAAAATTGGCCAAAATTGCCACTTTTACAAGGTTGCCCTAAATCCAGCGCCTTGCCCTAAATCCAAGGCGCTGGATTTAGGCTCCAGTCTCTTCGGGGCCGTGGGTTCGAATCCCACCGCTGCCAGCAGTGATTTTAAAGAGGGCTAGACACCTTAAGTGTGCTCCGAAAAGCCGCAAATGCGTCTGAAAATCTTCACCCTCTTGAATCAGGGAGCACAATAACTTACTCGTATTATAAAGTCACTTCAAAAATGGATTGAAATGTAGTAATAATGTACAGTCTATAATAATGGAGTTAGCCAATTTGACTCATTGAGAGTTTTTGGTGAACTGACAGCTACCTCTTGATTTTGAGTTTAACTGCGAAACAGCTGGTTGCCATTTTGCAGTATGGCCCTAAGGCTTTGATTAGATAATTCAGGTGTGGTTGATTCAAGCTCCTTCAAGGCACGAATCATTTCAACGGATTTAACTGTGGAGAAGAGAGACACTGAAAAAAAATTGGCCAAAATTGCCACTTTTACAAGGTTGCCCTAAATCCAGCGCCTTGCCCTAAATCCAAGGCGCTGGATTTAGGCTCCAGTCTCTTCGGGGCCGTGGGTTCGAATCCCACCGCTGCCAGCAGTGATTTTAAAGAGGGCTAGACACCTTAAGTGTGCTCCGAAAAGCCGCAAATGCGTCTGAAAATCTTCACCCTCTTGAATCAGGGAGCACAATAACTTACTCGTATTATAAAGTCACTTCAAAAATGGATTGAAATGTAGTAATAATGTACAGTCTATAATAATGGAGTTAGCCAATTTGACTCATTGAGAGTTTTTGGTGAACTGACAGCTACCTCTTGATTTTGAGTTTAACTGCGAAACAGCTGGTTGCCATTTTGCAGTATGGCCCTAAGGCTTTGATTAGATAATTCAGGTGTGGTTGATTCAAGCTCCTTCAAGGCACGAATCATTTCAACGGATTTAACTGTGGAGAAGAGAGACACTGAAAAAAAATGGCCAAAATTGCCACTTTTACAAGGTAGCGTGGCCGAGCGGTCTAAGGCGCTGGATTAGGCTCCAGTCTCTTCGGGGGCGTGGGTCGAATCCCACCGCTGCCAAGAAAACCTTTTAGAAGGCACTTGTGGCTTCTATGCCTAAGCAAAAAGACTGGAAAAGTGACACTGCTTGTGAAAACTGAACGATTTCTGAAAAAAAAAATTCACAGAAAACGTCCCACAAAAGGAGCCTAGTTGGGGTAGCGTGGCCGAGGGGTCTAAGGCGCTGGATTTAGGCTCCAGTCTCTTCGGGGCCGTGGGTTCGAATCCCACCGCTGCCAGCAGTGATTTTAAAGAGGGCTAGACACCTTAAGTGTGCTCCGAAAAGCCGCAAATGCGTCTGAAAATCTTCACCCTCTTGAATCAGGGAGCACAATAACTTACTCGTATTATAAAGTCACTTCAAAAATGGATTGAAATGTAGTAATAATGTACAGTCTATAATAATGGAGTTAGCCAATTTGACTCATTGAGAGTTTTTGGTGAACTGACAGCTACCTCTTGATTTTGAGTTTAACTGCGAAACAGCTGGTTGCCATTTTGCAGTATGGCCCTAAGGCTTTGATTAGATAATTCAGGTGTGGTTGATTCAAGCTCCTTCAAGGCACGAATCATTTCAACGGATTTAACTGTGGAGAAGAGAGACACTGAAAAAAAATTGGCCAAAATTGCCACTTTTACAAGGTAGCGTGGCCGAGCGGTCTAAGGCGCTGGATTAAGGCTCCAGTCTCTTCGGGGGCGTGTGTTCGAATCCCACCGCTGCTAAGAAAACCTTTTAGAAGGCACTTGTGGCTTCTATGCCTAAGCAAAAAGACTGGAAAAGTGACACTGCTTGTGAAAACCAAACGATTTCTGAAAAAAAAATGGCCAGAAAACGGCCCACGAAAGGAGCCAAGTCGGGGTAGCGTGGCCGAGGGATCTAAGGCACTGGATTTAGGCTCCAGTCTCTTCGGGGGCGTGGGTTCGAATCCCACCGCTGCTAAGAAAACCTTTTAGAAGGCACTTGTGGCTTCTATGCCTAAGCAAAAAGACTGGAAAAGTGACACTGCTTGTGAAAACCAAACGATTTCTGAAAAAAAAATGGCCAGAAAACGGCCCACGAAAGGAGCCAAGTCGGGGTAGCATGGCCGAGGGGTCTAAGGCGCTGGATTAGGCTCCAGTCTCTTCGGGGGCGTGGGTCGAATCCCACCGCTGCCAAGAAAACCTTTTAGAAGGCACTTGTGGCTTCTATGCCTAAGCAAAAAGACTGGAAAAGTGACACTGCTTGTGAAAACTGAACGATTTCTGAAAAAAAAAAATTCACAGAAAACGTCCCACAAAAGGAGCCTAGTTGGGGTAGCGTGGCCGAGGGGTCTAAGGCGCTGGATTTAGGCTCCAGTCTCTTCGGGGCCGTGGGTTCGAATCCCACCGCTGCCAGCAGTGATTTTAAAGAGGGCTAGACACCTTAAGTGTGCTCCGCAAATGCGGCTGAAAATCTTCACCCTCTTGAATCAGGGAGCACAATAACTTACTCGTATTATAAAGTCACTTCAAAAATGGATTTAAATGTAGTAATAATCTACAGTCTATAATAATGGAGTTAGCCAATTTGACTCATTGAGAGTTTTTGGTGAACTGACAGCTACCTCTTGATTTTGAGTTTAACTGCGAAACAGCTGGTTGCCATTTTGCAGTATGGCCCTAAGGCTTTGATTAGATAATTCAGGTGTGGTTGATTCAAGCTCCTTCAAGGCACGAATCATTTCAACGGATTTAACTGTGGAGAAGAGAGACACTGAAAAAAAATTGGCCAAAATTGCCACTTTTACAAGGTAGCGTGGCCGAGCGGTCTAAGGCGCTGGATTAAGGCTCCAGTCTCTTCGGGGGCGTGGGTTCGAATCCCACCGCTGCCAAGAAAACCTTTTAGAAGGCACTTGTGGCTTCTATGCCTAAGCAAAAAGACTGGAAAAGTGACACTGCTTGTGAAAACTGAACGATTTCTGAAAAAAAATGGCCAGAAAACGGCCCACGAAAAGAGCCAAGTCGGGGTAGCGTGGCCGAGGGGTCTAAGGCGCTGGATTTAGGCTCCAGTGTCTTTGGGGGCGTGGGTTCGAATCCCACCGCTGCCAGCAGTTATTTTAAAGAGGGCTAGACACCTTAAGTGTGCTCCGCAAATGCGGCTGAAAATCTTCACCCTCTTGAATCAGGGAGCACAATAACTTACTCGTATTATAAAGTCACTTCAAAAATGGATTTAAATGTAGTAATAATCTACAGTCTATAATAATGGAGTTAGCCAATTTGACTCATTGAGAGTTTTTGGTGAACTGACAGCTACCTCTTGATTTTGAGTTTAACTGCGAAACAGCTGGTTGCCATTTTGCAGTATGGCCCTAAGGCTTTGATTAGATAATTCAGGTGTGGTTGATTCAAGCTCCTTCAAGGCACGAATCATTTCAACGGATTTAACTGTGGAGAAGAGAGACACTGAAAAAAAATTGGCCAAAATTGCCACTTTTACAAGGTAGCATGGCCGAGCGGTCTAAGGCGCTGGATTAAGGCTCCAGTCTCTTTGGGGGCGTGGGTTCGAATCCCACCGCTGCCAAGAAAACCTTTTAGAAGGCACTTGTGGCTTCTATGCCTAAGCAAAAAGACTGGAAAAGTGACACTGCTTGAAAAAAAAAAAATGGCCAGAAACCGGCCCACGAAAGGAGCCAAGTCGGGGTAGCGTGGCCGAGGTGTCTAAGGAGCTGGATTAAGGCTCCAGTCTCTTCGGGGGCGTGGGTTCGAATCCCACCGCTGCCAGCAGTGATTTTAAAGAGGGCTAGACACCTTAAGTGTGCTCCGCAAATGCGGCTGAAAATCTTCACCCTCTTGAATCAGGGAGCACAATAACTTACTCGTATTATAAAGTCACTTCAAAAATGGATTTAAATGTAGTAATAATCTACAGTCTATAATAATGGAGTTAGCCAATTTGACTCATTGAGAGTTTTTGGTGAACTGACAGCTACCTCTTGATTTTGAGTTTAACTGCGAAACAGCTGGTTGCCATTTTGCAGTATGGCCCTAAGGCTTTGATTAGATAATTCAGGTGTGGTTGATTCAAGCTCCTTCAAGGCACGAATCATTTCAACGGATTTAACTGTGGAGAAGAGAGACACTGAAAAAAAATTGGCCAAAATTGCCACTTTTACAAGGTAGCGTGGCCGAGCGGTCTAAGGCGCTGGATTAAGGCTCCAGTCTCTTCGGGGGCGTGGGTTCGAATCCCACCGCTGCCAAGAAAACCTTTTAGAAGGCACTTGTGGCTTCTATGCCTAAGCAAAAAGACTGGAAAAGTGACACTGCTTGTGAAAACTGAACGATTTCTGAAAAAAAAATGGCCAGAAAACGGCCCACGAAAGGAGCCAAGTCGGGGTAGCGTGGCCGAGGGGTCTAAGGCGCTGGATTTAGGCTCCAGTCTCTTCGGGGGCGTGGGTTCGAATCCCACCGCTGCCAGCAGTGATTTTAAAGAGGGCTAGACACCTTAAGTGTGCTCCGCAAATGCGGCTGATACCTCTTGATTTTGAGTTTAACTGCGAAACAGCTGGTTGCCATTTTGCAGTATGGCCCTAAGGCTTTGATTAGATAATTCAGGTGTGGTTGATTCAAGCTCCTTCAAGGCACGAATCATTTCAACGGATTTAACTGTGGAGAAGAGAGACACTGAAAAAAAATTGGCCAAAATGGCCACTTTTACAAGGTAGCGTGGCCGAGCGGTCTAAGGCGCTGGATTAAGGCTCCAGTCTCTTCGGGGGCGTGGTTTTGAATCCCACCGCTGCCAAGAAAACCTTTTAGAAGGCACTTGTGGCTTCTATGCCTAAGCAAAAAGACTGGAAAAGTGACACTGCTTGAAAAAAAAAAAATGGCCAGAAAACGGCCCACGAAAGGAGCCAAGTCGGGGTAGCGTGGCCGAGGTGTCTAAGGAGCTAGATTAAGGCTCCAGTCTCTTCGGGGGCGTGGGTTCGAATCCCACCGCTGCCAGCAGTGATTTTAAAGAGGGCTAGACACCTTAAGTGTGCTCCGCAAATGCGGCTGAAAATCTTCACCCTCTTGAATCAGGGAGCACAATAACTTACTCGTATTATAAAGTCACTTCAAAAATGGATTTAAATGTAGTAATAATCTACAGTCTATAATAATGGAGTTAGCCAATTTGACTCATTGAGAGTTTTTGGTGAACTGACAGCTACCTCTTGATTTTGAGTTTAACTGCGAAACAGCTGGTTGCCATTTTGCAGTATGGCCCTAAGGCTTTGATTAGATAATTCAGGTGTGGTTGATTCAAGCTCCTTCAAGGCACGAATCATTTCAACGGATTTAACTGTGGAGAAGAGAGACACTGAAAAAAAATTGGCCAAAATTGCCACTTTTACAAGGTTGCCCTAAATCCAGCGCCTTGCCCTAAATCCAAGGCGCTGGATTTAGGCTCCAGTCTCTTCGGGGCCGTGGGTTCGAATCCCACCGCTGCCAGCAGTGATTTTAAAGAGGGCTAGACACCTTAAGTGTGCTCCGAAAAGCCGCAAATGCGTCTGAAAATCTTCACCCTCTTGAATCAGGGAGCACAATAACTTACTCGTATTATAAAGTCACTTCAAAAATGGATTGAAATGTAGTAATAATGTACAGTCTATAATAATGGAGTTAGCCAATTTGACTCATTGAGAGTTTTTGGTGAACTGACAGCTACCTCTTGATTTTGAGTTTAACTGCGAAACAGCTGGTTGCCATTTTGCAGTATGGCCCTAAGGCTTTGATTAGATAATTCAGGTGTGGTTGATTCAAGCTCCTTCAAGGCACGAATCATTTCAACGGATTTAACTGTGGAGAAGAGAGACACTGAAAAAAATTTGGCCAAAATTGCCCCTTTTACAAGGTAGCGTGGCCGAGCGGTCTAAGGCGCTGGATTAGGCTCCAGTCTCTTCGGGGGCGTGGGTCGAATCCCACCGCTGCCAAGAAAACCTTTTAGAAGGCACTTGTGGCTTCTATGCCTAAGCAAAAAGACTGGAAAAGTGACACTGCTTGTGAAAACTGAACGATTTCTGAAAAAAAAAATTCACAGAAAACGTCCCACAAAAGGAGCCTAGTTGGGGTAGCGTGGCCGAGGGGTCTAAGGCGCTGGATTTAGGCTCCAGTCTCTTCGGGGCCGTGGGTTCGAATCCCACCGCTGCCAGCAGTGATTTTAAAGAGGGCTAGACACCTTAAGTGTGCTCCGAAAAGCCGCAAATGCGTCTGAAAATCTTCACCCTCTTGAATCAGGGAGCACAATAACTTACTCGTATTATAAAGTCACTTCAAAAATGGATTGAAATGTAGTAATAATGTACAGTCTATAATAATGGAGTTAGCCAATTTGACTCATTGAGAGTTTTTGGTGAACTGACAGCTACCTCTTGATTTTGAGTTTAACTGCGAAACAGCTGGTTGCCATTTTGCAGTATGGCCCTAAGGCTTTGATTAGATAATTCAGGTGTGGTTGATTCAAGCTCCTTCAAGGCACGAATCATTTCAACGGATTTAACTGTGGAGAAGAGAGACACTGAAAAAAAATGGCCAAAATTGCCACTTTTACAAGGTAGCGTGGCCGAGCGGTCTAAGGCGCTGGATTAGGCTCCAGTCTCTTCGGGGGCGTGGGTCGAATCCCACCGCTGCCAAGAAAACCTTTTAGAAGGCACTTGTGGCTTCTATGCCTAAGCAAAAAGACTGGAAAAGTGACACTGCTTGTGAAAACTGAACGATTTCTGAAAAAAAAAATTCACAGAAAACGTCCCACAAAAGGAGCCTAGTTGGGGTAGCGTGGCCGAGGGGTCTAAGGCGCTGGATTTAGGCTCCAGTCTCTTCGGGGCCGTGGGTTCGAATCCCACCGCTGCCAGCAGTGATTTTAAAGAGGGCTAGACACCTTAAGTGTGCTCCGAAAAGCCGCAAATGCGTCTGAAAATCTTCACCCTCTTGAATCAGGGAGCACAATAACTTACTCGTATTATAAAGTCACTTCAAAAATGGATTGAAATGTAGTAATAATGTACAGTCTATAATAATGGAGTTAGCCAATTTGACTCATTGAGAGTTTTTGGTGAACTGACAGCTACCTCTTGATTTTGAGTTTAACTGCGAAACAGCTGGTTGCCATTTTGCAGTATGGCCCTAAGGCTTTGATTAGATAATTCAGGTGTGGTTGATTCAAGCTCCTTCAAGGCACGAATCATTTCAACGGATTTAACTGTGGAGAAGAGAGACACTGAAAAAAAATTGGCCAAAATTGCCACTTTTACAAGGTAGCGTGGCCGAGCGGTCTAAGGCGCTGGATTAAGGCTCCAGTCTCTTCGGGGGCGTGTGTTCGAATCCCACCGCTGCTAAGAAAACCTTTTAGAAGGCACTTGTGGCTTCTATGCCTAAGCAAAAAGACTGGAAAAGTGACACTGCTTGTGAAAACCAAACGATTTCTGAAAAAAAAATGGCCAGAAAACGGCCCACGAAAGGAGCCAAGTCGGGGTAGCGTGGCCGAGGGATCTAAGGCACTGGATTTAGGCTCCAGTCTCTTCGGGGGCGTGGGTTCGAATCCCACCGCTGCTAAGAAAACCTTTTAGAAGGCACTTGTGGCTTCTATGCCTAAGCAAAAAGACTGGAAAAGTGACACTGCTTGTGAAAACCAAACGATTTCTGAAAAAAAAATGGCCAGAAAACGGCCCACGAAAGGAGCCAAGTCGGGGTAGCATGGCCGAGGGGTCTAAGGCGCTGGATTAGGCTCCAGTCTCTTCGGGGGCGTGGGTCGAATCCCACCGCTGCCAAGAAAACCTTTTAGAAGGCACTTGTGGCTTCTATGCCTAAGCAAAAAGACTGGAAAAGTGACACTGCTTGTGAAAACTGAACGATTTCTGAAAAAAAAAAATTCACAGAAAACGTCCCACAAAAGGAGCCTAGTTGGGGTAGCGTGGCCGAGGGGTCTAAGGCGCTGGATTTAGGCTCCAGTCTCTTCGGGGCCGTGGGTTCGAATCCCACCGCTGCCAGCAGTGATTTTAAAGAGGGCTAGACACCTTAAGTGTGCTCCGCAAATGCGGCTGAAAATCTTCACCCTCTTGAATCAGGGAGCACAATAACTTACTCGTATTATAAAGTCACTTCAAAAATGGATTTAAATGTAGTAATAATCTACAGTCTATAATAATGGAGTTAGCCAATTTGACTCATTGAGAGTTTTTGGTGAACTGACAGCTACCTCTTGATTTTGAGTTTAACTGCGAAACAGCTGGTTGCCATTTTGCAGTATGGCCCTAAGGCTTTGATTAGATAATTCAGGTGTGGTTGATTCAAGCTCCTTCAAGGCACGAATCATTTCAACGGATTTAACTGTGGAGAAGAGAGACACTGAAAAAAAATTGGCCAAAATTGCCACTTTTACAAGGTAGCGTGGCCGAGCGGTCTAAGGCGCTGGATTAAGGCTCCAGTCTCTTCGGGGGCGTGGGTTCGAATCCCACCGCTGCCAAGAAAACCTTTTAGAAGGCACTTGTGGCTTCTATGCCTAAGCAAAAAGACTGGAAAAGTGACACTGCTTGTGAAAACTGAACGATTTCTGAAAAAAAATGGCCAGAAAACGGCCCACGAAAAGAGCCAAGTCGGGGTAGCGTGGCCGAGGGGTCTAAGGCGCTGGATTTAGGCTCCAGTGTCTTTGGGGGCGTGGGTTCGAATCCCACCGCTGCCAGCAGTTATTTTAAAGAGGGCTAGACACCTTAAGTGTGCTCCGCAAATGCGGCTGAAAATCTTCACCCTCTTGAATCAGGGAGCACAATAACTTACTCGTATTATAAAGTCACTTCAAAAATGGATTTAAATGTAGTAATAATCTACAGTCTATAATAATGGAGTTAGCCAATTTGACTCATTGAGAGTTTTTGGTGAACTGACAGCTACCTCTTGATTTTGAGTTTAACTGCGAAACAGCTGGTTGCCATTTTGCAGTATGGCCCTAAGGCTTTGATTAGATAATTCAGGTGTGGTTGATTCAAGCTCCTTCAAGGCACGAATCATTTCAACGGATTTAACTGTGGAGAAGAGAGACACTGAAAAAAAATTGGCCAAAATTGCCACTTTTACAAGGTAGCATGGCCGAGCGGTCTAAGGCGCTGGATTAAGGCTCCAGTCTCTTTGGGGGCGTGGGTTCGAATCCCACCGCTGCCAAGAAAACCTTTTAGAAGGCACTTGTGGCTTCTATGCCTAAGCAAAAAGACTGGAAAAGTGACACTGCTTGTGAAAACTGAACGATTTCTGAAAAAAAATGGCCAGAAAACGGCCCACGAAAAGAGCCAAGTCGGGGTAGCGTGGCCGAGGGGTCTAAGGCGCTGGATTTAGGCTCCAGTGTCTTTGGGGGCGTGGGTTCGAATCCCACCGCTGCCAGCAGTTATTTTAAAGAGGGCTAGACACCTTAAGTGTGCTCCGCAAATGCGGCTGAAAATCTTCACCCTCTTGAATCAGGGAGCACAATAACTTACTCGTATTATAAAGTCACTTCAAAAATGGATTTAAATGTAGTAATAATCTACAGTCTATAATAATGGAGTTAGCCAATTTGACTCATTGAGAGTTTTTGGTGAACTGACAGCTACCTCTTGATTTTGAGTTTAACTGCGAAACAGCTGGTTGCCATTTTGCAGTATGGCCCTAAGGCTTTGATTAGATAATTCAGGTGTGGTTGATTCAAGCTCCTTCAAGGCACGAATCATTTCAACGGATTTAACTGTGGAGAAGAGAGACACTGAAAAAAAATTGGCCAAAATTGCCACTTTTACAAGGTAGCATGGCCGAGCGGTCTAAGGCGCTGGATTAAGGCTCCAGTCTCTTTGGGGGCGTGGGTTCGAATCCCACCGCTGCCAAGAAAACCTTTTAGAAGGCACTTGTGGCTTCTATGCCTAAGCAAAAAGACTGGAAAAGTGACACTGCTTGAAAAAAAAAAAATGGCCAGAAACCGGCCCACGAAAGGAGCCAAGTCGGGGTAGCGTGGCCGAGGTGTCTAAGGAGCTGGATTAAGGCTCCAGTCTCTTCGGGGGCGTGGGTTCGAATCCCACCGCTGCCAGCAGTGATTTTAAAGAGGGCTAGACACCTTAAGTGTGCTCCGCAAATGCGGCTGAAAATCTTCACCCTCTTGAATCAGGGAGCACAATAACTTACTCGTATTATAAAGTCACTTCAAAAATGGATTTAAATGTAGTAATAATCTACAGTCTATAATAATGGAGTTAGCCAATTTGACTCATTGAGAGTTTTTGGTGAACTGACAGCTACCTCTTGATTTTGAGTTTAACTGCGAAACAGCTGGTTGCCATTTTGCAGTATGGCCCTAAGGCTTTGATTAGATAATTCAGGTGTGGTTGATTCAAGCTCCTTCAAGGCACGAATCATTTCAA
This sequence comes from Semotilus atromaculatus, assembly GCA_031834385.1. Taxonomy (NCBI): domain Eukaryota; kingdom Metazoa; phylum Chordata; class Actinopteri; order Cypriniformes; family Leuciscidae; genus Semotilus; species Semotilus atromaculatus. The sequence continues at coordinate 8,871,526 of JAULUF010000014.1, forward strand.
CGGATTTAACTGTGGAGAAGAGAGACACTGAAAAAAAATTGGCCAAAATTGCCACTTTTACAAGGTAGCGTGGCCGAGCGGTCTAAGGCGCTGGATTAAGGCTCCAGTCTCTTCGGGGGCGTGGGTTCGAATCCCACCGCTGCCAAGAAAACCTTTTAGAAGGCACTTGTGGCTTCTATGCCTAAGCAAAAAGACTGGAAAAGTGACACTGCTTGTGAAAACTGAACGATTTCTGAAAAAAAAATGGCCAGAAAACGGCCCACGAAAGGAGCCAAGTCGGGGTAGCGTGGCCGAGGGGTCTAAGGCGCTGGATTTAGGCTCCAGTCTCTTCGGGGGCGTGGGTTCGAATCCCACCGCTGCCAGCAGTGATTTTAAAGAGGGCTAGACACCTTAAGTGTGCTCCGCAAATGCGGCTGATACCTCTTGATTTTGAGTTTAACTGCGAAACAGCTGGTTGCCATTTTGCAGTATGGCCCTAAGGCTTTGATTAGATAATTCAGGTGTGGTTGATTCAAGCTCCTTCAAGGCACGAATCATTTCAACGGATTTAACTGTGGAGAAGAGAGACACTGAAAAAAAATTGGCCAAAATGGCCACTTTTACAAGGTAGCGTGGCCGAGCGGTCTAAGGCGCTGGATTAAGGCTCCAGTCTCTTCGGGGGCGTGGTTTTGAATCCCACCGCTGCCAAGAAAACCTTTTAGAAGGCACTTGTGGCTTCTATGCCTAAGCAAAAAGACTGGAAAAGTGACACTGCTTGAAAAAAAAAAAATGGCCAGAAAACGGCCCACGAAAGGAGCCAAGTCGGGGTAGCGTGGCCGAGGTGTCTAAGGAGCTGGATTAAGGCTCCAGTCTCTTCGGGGGCGTGGGTTCGAATCCCACCGCTGCCAGCAGTGATTTTAAAGAGGGCTAGACACCTTAAGTGTGCTCCGCAAATGCGGCTGAAAATCTTCACCCTCTTGAATCAGGGAGCACAAT
>JAULUF010000014.1:8880000-8882500 GCA_031834385.1 Semotilus atromaculatus
TTGTGAAAACTGAACGATTTCTGAAAAAAAATGGCCAGAAAACGGCCCACGAAAAGAGCCAAGTCGGGGTAGCGTGGCCGAGGGGTCTAAGGCGCTGGATTTAGGCTCCAGTGTCTTTGGGGGCGTGGGTTCGAATCCCACCGCTGCCAGCAGTTATTTTAAAGAGGGCTAGACACCTTAAGTGTGCTCCGCAAATGCGGCTGAAAATCTTCACCCTCTTGAATCAGGGAGCACAATAACTTACTCGTATTATAAAGTCACTTCAAAAATGGATTTAAATGTAGTAATAATCTACAGTCTATAATAATGGAGTTAGCCAATTTGACTCATTGAGAGTTTTTGGTGAACTGACAGCTACCTCTTGATTTTGAGTTTAACTGCGAAACAGCTGGTTGCCATTTTGCAGTATGGCCCTAAGGCTTTGATTAGATAATTCAGGTGTGGTTGATTCAAGCTCCTTCAAGGCACGAATCATTTCAACGGATTTAACTGTGGAGAAGAGAGACACTGAAAAAAAATTGGCCAAAATTGCCACTTTTACAAGGTAGCATGGCCGAGCGGTCTAAGGCGCTGGATTAAGGCTCCAGTCTCTTTGGGGGCGTGGGTTCGAATCCCACCGCTGCCAAGAAAACCTTTTAGAAGGCACTTGTGGCTTCTATGCCTAAGCAAAAAGACTGGAAAAGTGACACTGCTTGTGAAAACTGAACGATTTCTGAAAAAAAATGGCCAGAAAACGGCCCACGAAAAGAGCCAAGTCGGGGTAGCGTGGCCGAGGGGTCTAAGGCGCTGGATTTAGGCTCCAGTGTCTTTGGGGGCGTGGGTTCGAATCCCACCGCTGCCAGCAGTTATTTTAAAGAGGGCTAGACACCTTAAGTGTGCTCCGCAAATGCGGCTGAAAATCTTCACCCTCTTGAATCAGGGAGCACAATAACTTACTCGTATTATAAAGTCACTTCAAAAATGGATTTAAATGTAGTAATAATCTACAGTCTATAATAATGGAGTTAGCCAATTTGACTCATTGAGAGTTTTTGGTGAACTGACAGCTACCTCTTGATTTTGAGTTTAACTGCGAAACAGCTGGTTGCCATTTTGCAGTATGGCCCTAAGGCTTTGATTAGATAATTCAGGTGTGGTTGATTCAAGCTCCTTCAAGGCACGAATCATTTCAACGGATTTAACTGTGGAGAAGAGAGACACTGAAAAAAAATTGGCCAAAATTGCCACTTTTACAAGGTAGCATGGCCGAGCGGTCTAAGGCGCTGGATTAAGGCTCCAGTCTCTTTGGGGGCGTGGGTTCGAATCCCACCGCTGCCAAGAAAACCTTTTAGAAGGCACTTGTGGCTTCTATGCCTAAGCAAAAAGACTGGAAAAGTGACACTGCTTGAAAAAAAAAAAATGGCCAGAAACCGGCCCACGAAAGGAGCCAAGTCGGGGTAGCGTGGCCGAGGTGTCTAAGGAGCTGGATTAAGGCTCCAGTCTCTTCGGGGGCGTGGGTTCGAATCCCACCGCTGCCAGCAGTGATTTTAAAGAGGGCTAGACACCTTAAGTGTGCTCCGCAAATGCGGCTGAAAATCTTCACCCTCTTGAATCAGGGAGCACAATAACTTACTCGTATTATAAAGTCACTTCAAAAATGGATTTAAATGTAGTAATAATCTACAGTCTATAATAATGGAGTTAGCCAATTTGACTCATTGAGAGTTTTTGGTGAACTGACAGCTACCTCTTGATTTTGAGTTTAACTGCGAAACAGCTGGTTGCCATTTTGCAGTATGGCCCTAAGGCTGTGATTAGATAATTCAGGTGTGGTTGATACAAGCTCCTTCAAGGCACGAATCATTTCAACGGATTTAACTGTGGAGAAGAGAGACACTGAAAAAAAATTGGCCAAAATTGCCACTTTTACAAGGTAGCGTGGCCGAGCGGTCTAAGGCGCTGGATTAAGGCTCCAGTCTCTTCGGGGGCGTGGGTTCGAATCCCACCGCTGCCAAGAAAACCTTTTAGAAGGCACTTGTGGCTTCTATGCCTAAGCAAAAAGACTGGAAAATTGACACTGCTTGTGAAAACTGAACGATTTCTGAAAAAAAAAAATGGCCAGAAAACGGCCCACGAAAAGAGCCAAGTCGGGGTAGCGTGGCCGAGGGGTCTAAGGCGCTGGATTTAGGCTCCAGTCTCTTCGGGGGCGTGGGTTCGAATCCCACCGCTGCCAGCAGTGATTTTAAAGAGGGCTAGACACCTTAAGTGTGCTCCGCAAATGCGGCTGAAAATCTTCACCCTCTTGAATCAGGGAGCACAATAACTTACTCGTATTATAAAGTCACTTCAAAAATGGATTTAAATGTAGTAATAATCTACAGTCTATAATAATGGAGTTAGCCAATTTGACTCATTGAGAGTTTTTGGTGAACTGACAGCTACCTCTTGATTTTGAGTTTAACTGCGAAACAGCTGGTTGCCTTTTTGCAGTATGGCCCTAAGGCTTTGATTAGATAATTCA
>JAULUF010000014.1:8885000-8887500 GCA_031834385.1 Semotilus atromaculatus
GCCAGCAGTGATTTTAAAGAGGGCTAGACACCTTAAGTGTGCTCCGCAAATGCGGCTGAAAATCTTCACCCTCTTGAATCAGGGAGCACAATAACTTACTCGTATTATAAAGTCACTTCAAAAATGGATTTAAATGTAGTAATAATCTACAGTCTATAATAATGTAGTTAGCCAATTTGACTCATTGAGAGTTTTTGGTGAACTGACAGCTACCTCTTGATTTTGAGTTTAACTGCGAAACAGCTGGTTGCCTTTTTGCAGTATGGCCCTAAGGCTTTGATTAGATAATTCAGGTGTGGTTGATTCAAGCTCCTTCAAGGCACGAATCATTTCAACGGATTTAACTGTGGAGAAGAGAGACACTGAAAAAAAATTGGCCAAAATTGCCACTTTTACAAGGTAGCGTGGCCGAGCGGTCTAAGGCGCTGGATTAAGGCTCCAGTCTCTTCGGGGGCGTGGGTTCGAATCCCACCGCTGCCAAGAAAACCTTTTAGAAGGCACTTGTGGCTTCTATGCCTAAGCAAAAAGACTGGAAAATTGACACTGCTTGTGAAAACTGAACGATTTCTGAAAAAAAAATGGCCAGAAAACGGCCCACGAAAAGAGCCAAGTCGGGGTAGCGTGGCCGAGCGGTCTAAGGCGCTGGATTTAGGCTCCAGTCTCTTCGGGGGCGTGGGTTCGAATTCCACCGCTGCCAGCAGTGATTTTAAAGAGGGCTAGACACCTTGAGTGTGCTCCGAAAAGCCGCAAATGCGTCTGAAAATCTTCACCCTCTTGAATCAGGGAGCACAATAACTTACTCGTATTATAAAGTCACTTCAAAAATGGATTTAAATGTAGTAATAATCTACAGTCTATAATAATGGAGTTAGCCAATTTGACTCATTGAGAGTTTTTGGTGAACTGACAGCTACCTCTTGATTTTGAGTTTAACTGCGAAACAGCTGGTTGCCATTTTGCAGTATGGCCCTAAGGCTGTGATTAGATAATTCAGGTGTGGTTGATACAAGCTCCTTCAAGGCACGAATCATTTCAACGGATTTAACTGTGGAGAAGAGAGACACTGAAAAAAAATTGGCCAAAATTGCCACTTTTACAAGGTAGCGTGGCCGAGCGGTCTAAGGCGCTGGATTAAGGCTCCAGTCTCTTCGGGGGCGTGGGTTCGAATCCCACCGCTGCCAAGAAAACCTTTTAGAAGGCACTTGTGGCTTCTATGCCTAAGCAAAAAGACTGGAAAATTGACACTGCTTGTGAAAACTGAACGATTTCTGAAAAAAAAAAATGGCCAGAAAACGGCCCACGAAAAGAGCCAAGTCGGGGTAGCGTGGCCGAGGGGTCTAAGGCGCTGGATTTAGGCTCCAGTCTCTTCGGGGGCGTGGGTTCGAATCCCACCGCTGCCAGCAGTGATTTTAAAGAGGGCTAGACACCTTAAGTGTGCTCCGCAAATGCGGCTGAAAATCTTCACCCTCTTGAATCAGGGAGCACAATAACTTACTCGTATTATAAAGTCACTTCAAAAATGGATTTAAATGTAGTAATAATCTACAGTCTATAATAATGTAGTTAGCCAATTTGACTCATTGAGAGTTTTTGGTGAACTGACAGCTACCTCTTGATTTTGAGTTTAACTGCGAAACAGCTGGTTGCCTTTTTGCAGTATGGCCCTAAGGCTTTGATTAGATAATTCAGGTGTGGTTGATTCAAGCTCCTTCAAGGCACGAATCATTTCAACGGATTTAACTGTGGAGAAGAGAGACACTGAAAAAAAATTGGCCAAAATTGCCACTTTTACAAGGTAGCGTGGCCGAGCGGTCTAAGGCGCTGGATTAAGGCTCCAGTCTCTTCGGGGGCGTGGGTTCGAATCCCACCGCTGCCAAGAAAACCTTTTAGAAGGCACTTGTGGCTTCTATGCCTAAGCAAAAAGACTGGAAAAGTGACACTGCTTGTGAAAACTGAACGATTTCTGAAAAAAAATGGCCAGAAAACGGCCCACGAAAAGAGCCAAGTCGGGGTAGCGTGGCCGAGGGGTCTAAGGCGCTGGATTTAGGCTCCAGTGTCTTTGGGGGCGTGGGTTCGAATCCCACCGCTGCCAGCAGTTATTTTAAAGAGGGCTAGACACCTTAAGTGTGCTCCGCAAATGCGGCTGAAAATCTTCACCCTCTTGAATCAGGGAGCACAATAACTTACTCGTATTATAAAGTCACTTCAAAAATGGATTTAAATGTAGTAATAATCTACAGTCTATAATAATGGAGTTAGCCAATTTGACTCATTGAGAGTTTTTGGTGAACTGACAGCTACCTCTTGATTTTGAGTTTAACTGCGAAACAGCTGGTTGCCATTTTGCAGTATGGCCCTAAGGCTTTGATTAGATAATTCAGGTGTGGTTGATTCAAGCTCCTTCAAGGCACGAATCATTTCAACGGATTTAACTGTGGAGAAGAGAGACACTGAAAAAAAATTGGCCAAAATTGCCACTTTTACAAGGTAGCATGGCCGA
>JAULUF010000014.1:8912500-8920000 GCA_031834385.1 Semotilus atromaculatus
GCAAATGCGTCTGAAAATCTTCACCCTCTTGAATCAGGGAGCACAATAACTTACTCGTATTATAAAGTCACTTCAAAAATGGATTTAAATGTAGTAATAATCTACAGTCTATAATAATGGAGTTAGCCAATTTGACTCATTGAGAGTTTTTGGTGAACTGACAGCTACCTCTTGATTTTGAGTTTAACTGCGAAACAGCTGGTTGCCATTTTGCAGTATGGCCCTAAGGCTGTGATTAGATAATTCAGGTGTGGTTGATACAAGCTCCTTCAAGGCACGAATCATTTCAACGGATTTAACTGTGGAGAAGAGAGACACTGAAAAAAAATTGGCCAAAATTGCCACTTTTACAAGGTAGCGTGGCCGAGCGGTCTAAGGCGCTGGATTAAGGCTCCAGTCTCTTCGGGGGCGTGGGTTCGAATCCCACCGCTGCCAAGAAAACCTTTTAGAAGGCACTTGTGGCTTCTATGCCTAAGCAAAAAGACTGGAAAATTGACACTGCTTGTGAAAACTGAACGATTTCTGAAAAAAAAAAATGGCCAGAAAACGGCCCACGAAAAGAGCCAAGTCGGGGTAGCGTGGCCGAGCGGTCTAAGGCGCTGGATTTAGGCTCCAGTCTCTTCGGGGGCGTGGGTTCGAATCCCACCGCTGCCAGCAGTGATTTTAAAGAGGGCTAGACACCTTAAGTGTGCTCCGCAAATGCGGCTGAAAATCTTCACCCTCTTGAATCAGGGAGCACAATAACTTACTCGTATTATAAAGTCACTTCAAAAATGGATTTAAATGTAGTAATAATCTACAGTCTATAATAATGTAGTTAGCCAATTTGACTCATTGAGAGTTTTTGGTGAACTGACAGCTACCTCTTGATTTTGAGTTTAACTGCGAAACAGCTGGTTGCCTTTTTGCAGTATGGCCCTAAGGCTTTGATTAGATAATTCAGGTGTGGTTGATTCAAGCTCCTTCAAGGCACGAATCATTTCAACGGATTTAACTGTGGAGAAGAGAGACACTGAAAAAAAATTGGCCAAAATTGCCACTTTTACAAGGTAGCGTGGCCGAGCGGTCTAAGGCGCTGGATTAAGGCTCCAGTCTCTTCGGGGGCGTGGGTTCGAATCCCACCGCTGCCAAGAAAACCTTTTAGAAGGCACTTGTGGCTTCTATGCCTAAGCAAAAAGACTGGAAAATTGACACTGCTTGTGAAAACTGAACGATTTCTGGAAAAAAAAATGGCCAGAAAACGGCCCACGAAAAGAGCCAAGTCGGGGTAGCGTGGCCGAGGGGTCTAAGGCGCTGGATTTAGGCTCCAGTCTCTTCGGGGGCGTGGGTTCGAATCCCACCGCTGCCAGCAGTGATTTTAAAGAGGGCTAGACACCTTAAGTGTGCTCCGCAAATGCGGCTGAAAATCTTCACCCTCTTGAATCAGGGAGCACAATAACTTACTCGTATTATAAAGTCACTTCAAAAATGGATTTAAATGTAGTAATAATCTACAGTCTATAATAATGGAGTTAGCCAATTTGACTCATTGAGAGTTTTTGGTGAACTGACAGCTACCTCTTGATTTTGAGTTTAACTGCGAAACAGCTGGTTGCCATTTTGCAGTATGGCCCTAAGGCTTTGATTAGATAATTCAGGTGTGGTTGATTCAAGCTCCTTCAAGGCACGAATCATTTCAACGGATTTAACTGTGGAGAAGAGAGACACTGAAAAAAAATTACTACAATATTTAGTCACGTCGCACTGCGCATATTGCATACCCCGAGGTGGTTTTTTATGCATCTCAAAACAATAGTCAGACTTACAGTACCGCAGACAGTCACCGCAATGTTTTGGCTTTTTGGGTTGTTTATGACATTCCGGGTCATTACAGACATCGCAGATGTACCGACATCTGTGATCTCTCCTGCAGGTGAATCCTCGGTAACAGTACTCACACACGTACGGGGTGCCAATAAATGCTCGTAGATTTTTAATCATAAAATAGTGATCGTCATGCAGGTACAAAAATGCTGTTTTAGGATGCGGATCGTCTGTGTTTGCATACTTCTCCAAAACCCGTATCAGACCGATAGAAGACAACTATTTTAACGTTCAACGTCTGTTCAAACCGTCTGATGTCATTAAACGCTATCTTGTGTTGATCAGCATAGCCAGCTGACTTCTGCAATGAAGATGCTACAGACTCTAGCTCTACGTGTGGTTTCTGTGGATTTAGGAAATGTGCCAGACAGATTGCAAAACAAAGATTGTTTGAAATGTTCGTGGGACAGAACAGATTAAGTCTGTTTTTGGAAATCACTTCATTGTGGGCAAGATCACGGATCTTTCGATAAGCACCGCCGCGTTTACTTCTCGCTATCGACAGTCTTAAATTCAATCTCTCATCAAACTGTACGTCAGAGTTGCTCTGCATTATTTTTTCAAGATCGTTTATAAATAGATCTACACTATAACCATTGCTACCCGTCAAAAGTGTACTAACATCTGATGTCAAACTCGACCCCCTCAACGTGATGCTGATTAAACAGCCGTCTCCGCCTAACAGTCTGGAAAACTCCACAATTTCAGAAAGTGTGTCATGTAAAAACATGGTGTAGGCTGCTAAATCTGTCGAAGATATCTCTCGCAGATTTATAAGCCTGTGGATTTCCAGACCATTGAACCGAGCTCGTGGTAGTACGGTGTACCCACCAACATCGCCACCCTCTCTTACCAGTGATTCTATTTCGCTATCTGTGAGACCCATGTTGGGTGCATCAGGGCTGAGTGTGCGGGGTGACTGTGTATCTGGGCCCTCTCCTGACTGGTGAAAAGACACAAGATGATCATTATCAGAATCTGATTCTGGAGGAGGTTCTGACACCTCTCCTGCTTGTTGGGTATTTACAAAATGTTCAAAATCATTATTTGGTTCAGGATCCTCATCGGACATTGATCTCACAATGTTTAATAATTCTACCAACGTATCAGTTGTAGACTCGGCCCTATTCATATCCTGCACAGTCTGTATTAAATAGAGCAATGTTTCTGTGTTACTGCACTGTTCAAGGGGCACCACACTACCATCGTCTCGTCTAAACCTAGCTACCGGACCCGGATCAAAACCATCTGGCTCCCGACAACGTTTAGGCATTTTTAATCAGATCTTTTTATTTTATTTATTTAAAACCACAGGTGGTCGCACATTTAAAAACTATGGATAATAAACCCGGGTGTCCATACAGTGAAAAAGATAGAATGAAAAAACTACCTAACCAACAACTACACAGTCAGACTAAAATTACACACAGTGTGTGACAAATGTTGAAGAAAAAGAAAGAAGAAAAAACATAGTATGCAAACAAAAATAAAAAATATATAAAACGTTCACAACTCACCGCCCTCTCTTTTGAAGAATGAGCACAAGCTCCTTTAACAATTCTATAGACAGGACTTGTTGTCTGGTTACATTTTGAATATCGCCACTACGCAACCGTTGCGCTGCTAGGCCTTGTTTAATCCAAATACCATGTTGTTGTTGTGTTGACTCATAAACATCTAAACGTCTCTCAATGGCATTAAGGCGTTTGTCAAAAAGTACCTCAAAGGCATTCAATGCGGTCTTGACAGAGTCCTGTATCAGTCCGGCTATGTGTTGATTAATAATAATAATAATAATTCATTACATTTATATAGCGCTTTTCTAGGCACTCAAAGCGCTTTACATAGAAGGTGGGAATCTCCTCAACCACCACCAATGTGCAGCATCCACCTGGATGATGCGACGGCAGCCATATTGCGCCAGTACACCCACCACACACCAGCTTACTGGTGGAGAGGAGACAGAGTGATGATGCCAATTAGTATATATAGGGGTGATTAGGAGGCCATGATAGACAGAGGCCACTAGGGGCAAATTTGGCCAGGACACCGGGGTTACACCCCTACTCTTTCGAAAGACATCCTGGGATTTTTAATGACCACAGGGAGTCAGGGCCTCGGTTTAACGTCTCATCCGAAGGACGGTGATTGTCTATATTGGGTTGTGATTCGCGTTTGTAAGCCTCCTGATTTGAAGGCAGCTGTTCAGGGTCGGATTCTCCCACGGCCACCACACGTTCGCTGGATGGAACAGCCTGTGGTGTTTCTTTAGGGATGTTTGTAAATACACAGTTGTCCCAAGATTGTATCAGTCCATCACTCCAGCTCTGAACATCATTTATATCGGGAACTGCATTGTCAACTACGACCACCTCTGTTAAGAAGTAGAAAGGGATTCAAAACAAAAAGTTAGTACAAATGTGTGTTAATATTATAATAATAACAGTAATATTATTAATGACTATATTTTCTAAGACTAAAAATAAAATAAAAATCAGACCGGTACTGTTGTAAAATTAAAAGCAATACGTAGTGTCAAAGTATATATATATAGAGGGCGCAACAGGCTAAAAATCAACATGTCTACACTTTTTACACACAGTTCTCCATTGGTGTTAGCTAAAATTTATAAATAAACGCCTGCTCTAAGAGATATGCAGGGTTTGTGTATTATGTTTTTTTTTTCAACAATTAATGCAGATGTATGTTAACAACAGTTCTAGACTAACATATTGGCACATTATACATCCACAAACACAATCGACCTCTCACTATTACATCCAAATAAAAATATTTATCTTTCTGATTTAGTGTGAACAGAAAACAAGCCAACAGTTTTTGCCCTCGTTACTTACTTTTAACAGCTGCTCGTCTTGGCTTTTTCGGGACAGTCTGTGGTAACGTTATGTCTCTCGAAGACCCAGCAGTAGAAGCTTTTGCGTCCGCATCCACAACACGTCTGTGTTTCAGCCTATTTTGCGTTTTTGCCACATTTCTCATCAAACTACCCTTATCCCGATCATTCGCAGATTCAGACGTACCAACATTGCTCACAACGTCTGATAAACCTTCTGGAAATACATATATGTTAAAGTTTTAAAATAAATTCAACAAACCATAGCAGCATATGTTTTGATAAAGCAGTATTACGAAGCAAGTTACCGAGGGGCGTAACGTCACCGTTAGCAGGCGCGCTGACTCGCGGTGGTGCATGTACTAAGGCCACGATAGTTTTCCGTTTAGGCCCTGGTAAAAACAAAAACACAAAGATAAGATAAGATATTTTTACACGTCCACAACAACTTTTCAACACGGGTGTAACAACATTTTAACAATACCTGGCACAAGTGGTTCCGTGCTCTCTCGTGAAGAGTCAACAGCGTTGTGTGTTGCAGCAGCAGTGACAGGCCTAGCCACGCCTCCTGGTAAAAACAAAACAATTATCCATCACACACACACACACACACACACACACACACACACACATACACACAATATGCAGCATTTAAACATAATTATATGTACCACTCGCTTGATTCAGGAAGTTAAGCTCCTCTACTAAATCGAAGAGACTCAAACTGTCGCCATCTGAAGTGTGCAGATAAAACCTTAAGTAACAGAACAGCGACTCTCATATAAATAAATAATGTTTCTTAACAATGTTACTAAATAAAATAAAAACACTTACTGTTAAGACAGGCTTCCATCTTCTTGCAATCACGATTCACGAAAATTGTTTGAGAACGAGGAAAAAACAACGGACGCGCTTGACACGAGACACGAGACACTAGTATGCTTCAGTAACTGCGTTCGCGCTCTACATGAATTTATACACGTAGCTTTTGGCGAAGTGTGAACTCGGGGCTCCCCAGCAGACAGAATACACACGGACATAACACCTATCTCGCGCAGGTAGACGGCCAATAAACCCGGAAGGCCATGGGCCTAACACCTTTCTTTTACACCTCCGATCAGGATGTCACCGCAGGAGGCGGTCACACGGCGTCGCGCAGCCTAGACATACCGGAGCCTGTCAGTGACCCATCATAAATCAGAAGCGCTGGTTTCATGATACAATAATTCTGTCAGTCATGAGCGACAGGGCCATAAATCAGTCAAAAAGTGACACATGGTATATGTTAACACTACTTACATAAGCTTAAGCAACAAAATATTGTTTATTTTCAGCAAGTCCAGCAGACCAAGTCCAGCAGACCAGTGCAATTTTTGCCATTAAATGTAGCAATAGCATATTTAGAAATATAGTAGGCCTACATTTTAGAAATTCAGGTAGCCTATAGGTAGGAAGACCTTCAGTAAACTGTTTTTTTAAGTTAAAAAAGGTTTCCAGGGTGACGCGTCAGGCTTGGCACGTGATTCACCACAGCCAAAATAGCGCAGCATGACGGATGTAGCGCTTTTATTTCTAAATATTAAAAAACTTGCTTACCATGTCATCAACTTTTTTCTTTTCCGATTCTCAAATATGTGTAAGTGAGTTTGTTTTGTTGTTTAAAAAATCTTTATAAATTATCTTGATCTGTAACGTGAGATGGGCGCCGTGTTTGTGCCGCAGTTCAGAGATACCGGTCTGTTGGATTTATTACAGCGCGTGAATTCATCAGTTTCTCCCGAAATACATGAAAGTAAGTGGCCGGTGAACGGGGAGTAGAATAGAGTTGACTTTATAGTTATTTACACTATGTGTCTGATATGAATAAAAACCGTCGACAAATATATTTTCCTGGGTTGTAATGGCTGCTTCCATAGACACCATTGTGTATTTTACAAACTATAAATGTGTTGTTTTGCTATAAATTAAATTTAAATGTCTAAAACCTAAAATAAACATTATGTGGTTAAAAACACTGAACAGTTGTGATCGATTTAGGCTCCAGTCTCTTCGGGGGCGTGGGTTCGAATCCCACCGCTGCCAGCAGTGATTTTAAAGAGGGCTAGACACCTTAAGTGTGCTCCGCAAATGCGGCTGAAAATCTTCACCCTCTTGAATCAGGGAGCACAATAACTTACTCGTATTATAAAGTCACTTCAAAAATGGATTTAAATGTAGTAATAATCTACAGTCTATAATAATGTAGTTAGCCAATTTGACTCATTGAGAGTTTTTGGTGAACTGACAGCTACCTCTTGATTTTGAGTTTAACTGCGAAACAGCTGGTTGCCTTTTTGCAGTATGGCCCTAAGGCTTTGATTAGATAATTCAGGTGTGGTTGATTCAAGCTCCTTCAAGGCACGAATCATTTCAACGGATTTAACTGTGGAGAAGAGAGACACTGAAAAAAAATTGGCCAAAATTGCCACTTTTACAAGGTAGCGTGGCCGAGCGGTCTAAGGCGCTGGATTAAGGCTCCAGTCTCTTCGGGGGCGTGGGTTCAAATCCCACCGCTGCCAAGAAAACCTTTTAGAAGGCACTTGTGGCACTAGACACCTTGAGTGTGCTCCGAAAAGCCGCAAATGCGTCTGAAAATCTTCACCCTCTTGAATCAGGGAGCACAATAACTTACTCGTATTATAAAGTCACTTCAAAAATGGATTTAAATGTAGTAATAATCTACAGTCTATAATAATGGAGTTAGCCAATTTGACTCATTGAGAGTTTTTGGTGAACTGACAGCT
>JAULUF010000014.1:8925000-8935000 GCA_031834385.1 Semotilus atromaculatus
TTTCAACGGATTTAACTGTGGAGAAGAGAGACACTGAAAAAAAATTACTACAATATTTAGTCACGTCGCACTGCGCATATTGCATACCCCGAGGTGGTTTTTTATGCATCTCAAAACAATAGTCAGACTTACAGTACCGCAGACAGTCACCGCAATGTTTTGGCTTTTTGGGTTGTTTATGACATTCCGGGTCATTACAGACATCGCAGATGTACCGACATCTGTGATCTCTCCTGCAGGTGAATCCTCGGTAACAGTACTCACACACGTACGGGGTGCCAATAAATGCTCGTAGATTTTTAATCATAAAATAGTGATCGTCATGCAGGTACAAAAATGCTGTTTTAGGATGCGGATCGTCTGTGTTTGCATACTTCTCCAAAACCCGTATCAGACCGATAGAAGACAACTATTTTAACGTTCAACGTCTGTTCAAACCGTCTGATGTCATTAAACGCTATCTTGTGTTGATCAGCATAGCCAGCTGACTTCTGCAATGAAGATGCTACAGACTCTAGCTCTACGTGTGGTTTCTGTGGATTTAGGAAATGTGCCAGACAGATTGCAAAACAAAGATTGTTTGAAATGTTCGTGGGACAGAACAGATTAAGTCTGTTTTTGGAAATCACTTCATTGTGGGCAAGATCACGGATCTTTCGATAAGCACCGCCGCGTTTACTTCTCGCTATCGACAGTCTTAAATTCAATCTCTCATCAAACTGTACGTCAGAGTTGCTCTGCATTATTTTTTCAAGATCGTTTATAAATAGATCTACACTATAACCATTGCTACCCGTCAAAAGTGTACTAACATCTGATGTCAAACTCGACCCCCTCAACGTGATGCTGATTAAACAGCCGTCTCCGCCTAACAGTCTGGAAAACTCCACAATTTCAGAAAGTGTGTCATGTAAAAACATGGTGTAGGCTGCTAAATCTGTCGAAGATATCTCTCGCAGATTTATAAGCCTGTGGATTTCCAGACCATTGAACCGAGCTCGTGGTAGTACGGTGTACCCACCAACATCGCCACCCTCTCTTACCAGTGATTCTATTTCGCTATCTGTGAGACCCATGTTGGGTGCATCAGGGCTGAGTGTGCGGGGTGACTGTGTATCTGGGCCCTCTCCTGACTGGTGAAAAGACACAAGATGATCATTATCAGAATCTGATTCTGGAGGAGGTTCTGACACCTCTCCTGCTTGTTGGGTATTTACAAAATGTTCAAAATCATTATTTGGTTCAGGATCCTCATCGGACATTGATCTCACAATGTTTAATAATTCTACCAACGTATCAGTTGTAGACTCGGCCCTATTCATATCCTGCACAGTCTGTATTAAATAGAGCAATGTTTCTGTGTTACTGCACTGTTCAAGGGGCACCACACTACCATCGTCTCGTCTAAACCTAGCTACCGGACCCGGATCAAAACCATCTGGCTCCCGACAACGTTTAGGCATTTTTAATCAGATCTTTTTATTTTATTTATTTAAAACCACAGGTGGTCGCACATTTAAAAACTATGGATAATAAACCCGGGTGTCCATACAGTGAAAAAGATAGAATGAAAAAACTACCTAACCAACAACTACACAGTCAGACTAAAATTACACACAGTGTGTGACAAATGTTGAAGAAAAAGAAAGAAGAAAAAACATAGTATGCAAACAAAAATAAAAAATATATAAAACGTTCACAACTCACCGCCCTCTCTTTTGAAGAATGAGCACAAGCTCCTTTAACAATTCTATAGACAGGACTTGTTGTCTGGTTACATTTTGAATATCGCCACTACGCAACCGTTGCGCTGCTAGGCCTTGTTTAATCCAAATACCATGTTGTTGTTGTGTTGACTCATAAACATCTAAACGTCTCTCAATGGCATTAAGGCGTTTGTCAAAAAGTACCTCAAAGGCATTCAATGCGGTCTTGACAGAGTCCTGTATCAGTCCGGCTATGTGTTGATTAATAATAATAATAATAATTCATTACATTTATATAGCGCTTTTCTAGGCACTCAAAGCGCTTTACATAGAAGGTGGGAATCTCCTCAACCACCACCAATGTGCAGCATCCACCTGGATGATGCGACGGCAGCCATATTGCGCCAGTACACCCACCACACACCAGCTTACTGGTGGAGAGGAGACAGAGTGATGATGCCAATTAGTATATATAGGGGTGATTAGGAGGCCATGATAGACAGAGGCCACTAGGGGCAAATTTGGCCAGGACACCGGGGTTACACCCCTACTCTTTCGAAAGACATCCTGGGATTTTTAATGACCACAGGGAGTCAGGGCCTCGGTTTAACGTCTCATCCGAAGGACGGTGATTGTCTATATTGGGTTGTGATTCGCGTTTGTAAGCCTCCTGATTTGAAGGCAGCTGTTCAGGGTCGGATTCTCCCACGGCCACCACACGTTCGCTGGATGGAACAGCCTGTGGTGTTTCTTTAGGGATGTTTGTAAATACACAGTTGTCCCAAGATTGTATCAGTCCATCACTCCAGCTCTGAACATCATTTATATCGGGAACTGCATTGTCAACTACGACCACCTCTGTTAAGAAGTAGAAAGGGATTCAAAACAAAAAGTTAGTACAAATGTGTGTTAATATTATAATAATAACAGTAATATTATTAATGACTATATTTTCTAAGACTAAAAATAAAATAAAAATCAGACCGGTACTGTTGTAAAATTAAAAGCAATACGTAGTGTCAAAGTATATATATATAGAGGGCGCAACAGGCTAAAAATCAACATGTCTACACTTTTTACACACAGTTCTCCATTGGTGTTAGCTAAAATTTATAAATAAACGCCTGCTCTAAGAGATATGCAGGGTTTGTGTATTATGTTTTTTTTTTCAACAATTAATGCAGATGTATGTTAACAACAGTTCTAGACTAACATATTGGCACATTATACATCCACAAACACAATCGACCTCTCACTATTACATCCAAATAAAAATATTTATCTTTCTGATTTAGTGTGAACAGAAAACAAGCCAACAGTTTTTGCCCTCGTTACTTACTTTTAACAGCTGCTCGTCTTGGCTTTTTCGGGACAGTCTGTGGTAACGTTATGTCTCTCGAAGACCCAGCAGTAGAAGCTTTTGCGTCCGCATCCACAACACGTCTGTGTTTCAGCCTATTTTGCGTTTTTGCCACATTTCTCATCAAACTACCCTTATCCCGATCATTCGCAGATTCAGACGTACCAACATTGCTCACAACGTCTGATAAACCTTCTGGAAATACATATATGTTAAAGTTTTAAAATAAATTCAACAAACCATAGCAGCATATGTTTTGATAAAGCAGTATTACGAAGCAAGTTACCGAGGGGCGTAACGTCACCGTTAGCAGGCGCGCTGACTCGCGGTGGTGCATGTACTAAGGCCACGATAGTTTTCCGTTTAGGCCCTGGTAAAAACAAAAACACAAAGATAAGATAAGATATTTTTACACGTCCACAACAACTTTTCAACACGGGTGTAACAACATTTTAACAATACCTGGCACAAGTGGTTCCGTGCTCTCTCGTGAAGAGTCAACAGCGTTGTGTGTTGCAGCAGCAGTGACAGGCCTAGCCACGCCTCCTGGTAAAAACAAAACAATTATCCATCACACACACACACACACACACACACACACACACACACACACACACATACACACAATATGCAGCATTTAAACATAATTATATGTACCACTCGCTTGATTCAGGAAGTTAAGCTCCTCTACTAAATCGAAGAGACTCAAACTGTCGCCATCTGAAGTGTGCAGATAAAACCTTAAGTAACAGAACAGCGACTCTCATATAAATAAATAATGTTTCTTAACAATGTTACTAAATAAAATAAAAACACTTACTGTTAAGACAGGCTTCCATCTTCTTGCAATCACGATTCACGAAAATTGTTTGAGAACGAGGAAAAAACAACGGACGCGCTTGACACGAGACACGAGACACTAGTATGCTTCAGTAACTGCGTTCGCGCTCTACATGAATTTATACACGTAGCTTTTGGCGAAGTGTGAACTCGGGGCTCCCCAGCAGACAGAATACACACGGACATAACACCTATCTCGCGCAGGTAGACGGCCAATAAACCCGGAAGGCCATGGGCCTAACACCTTTCTTTTACACCTCCGATCAGGATGTCACCGCAGGAGGCGGTCACACGGCGTCGCGCAGCCTAGACATACCGGAGCCTGTCAGTGACCCATCATAAATCAGAAGCGCTGGTTTCATGATACAATAATTCTGTCAGTCATGAGCGACAGGGCCATAAATCAGTCAAAAAGTGACACATGGTATATGTTAACACTACTTACATAAGCTTAAGCAACAAAATATTGTTTATTTTCAGCAAGTCCAGCAGACCAAGTCCAGCAGACCAGTGCAATTTTTGCCATTAAATGTAGCAATAGCATATTTAGAAATATAGTAGGCCTACATTTTAGAAATTCAGGTAGCCTATAGGTAGGAAGACCTTCAGTAAACTGTTTTTTTAAGTTAAAAAAGGTTTCCAGGGTGACGCGTCAGGCTTGGCACGTGATTCACCACAGCCAAAATAGCGCAGCATGACGGATGTAGCGCTTTTATTTCTAAATATTAAAAAACTTGCTTACCATGTCATCAACTTTTTTCTTTTCCGATTCTCAAATATGTGTAAGTGAGTTTGTTTTGTTGTTTAAAAAATCTTTATAAATTATCTTGATCTGTAACGTGAGATGGGCGCCGTGTTTGTGCCGCAGTTCAGAGATACCGGTCTGTTGGATTTATTACAGCGCGTGAATTCATCAGTTTCTCCCGAAATACATGAAAGTAAGTGGCCGGTGAACGGGGAGTAGAATAGAGTTGACTTTATAGTTATTTACACTATGTGTCTGATATGAATAAAAACCGTCGACAAATATATTTTCCTGGGTTGTAATGGCTGCTTCCATAGACACCATTGTGTATTTTACAAACTATAAATGTGTTGTTTTGCTATAAATTAAATTTAAATGTCTAAAACCTAAAATAAACATTATGTGGTTAAAAACACTGAACAGTTGTGATCGCCTATTACAAGCGCTGAGCGCGTCCGTCTTTGGCTCAGCCAGCCACAGTTTGAATCTGGCGGTTGTCACTTCACTGTACATTCGCTCCTTAGTGGTCAACTGCTGCAGAGCGGGCCGAAATCACAATTGCTGAAGAGATATAGGAAAATATCTAGTGGAAAATGAGAATGTTATTCATCCAGCGATCAACGTTCCGCGGTGCAAAAATAAGCAATTAAAATCAGTTATCGCGTTAATTAACGCGTTAAAGTCTGTAATTAATTCATCTTAATTAACGCGTTAAAGACCCGGCCCTAATTTTTATATATAAAGTCTCAGTCTCTGTGGTTTTAAGAGATTTCAACCCTGGGGTCATTCAGAGGTCCTTAAGAAGAAGGAGGTCTGTTTTAAATCCTTTGTCTTGGGATCAAACAACCTCTGCTTTTATCTTGGTGGGTCCTAAAGCCTAGTTCACACTACATGATTTTAAGCCCGATTTAAGCCCGATTTGCAAATCGTTGAACTCGCCGACAGGTCGGGGTGTTATTGTGTGCAAATCGCGGAGTGCCATCTCTAAACCAATCAGTCTTTTCAACGTTGACAACGTTCTTCATTTAGTTGGGCTTATCTCTTTGAAGCTTGCATGGCCATTAAGTTCTTAGCTGGGGGTTTTCGTTGGTAAGCAGAAACACTACTGAATGCCCCCCTTCCTACAGAGGGCAGTTCCGTCAAAGACAAGGCTCAGAAGTAGGAGTCTCCCTGTCTTAGTCTTAAGAGACAATAATTGTGGGGGAAACTAACACATCATGTCTTACTTACATGTCAAGGCCCTTTTTAAAAGTACTGCTGCCATAAACTCAAAGAGACTAAAACCTAAATCCAGTGCCTTGAAGCCAACCCCACCCCCACGCTAACCCCATTTTATTCAGAAACAGAGAAATCGTTCAGTTTTCACAAGCAGTCTTTTTTCCAGTCTTTTTGCTTAGGCATAGTAGCCACTAGTGCCTTCTAAAAGGCTTTCAGTGCCTCAGTGGGATTCGAACCCAAACCCCCAAAGAGACTGGTGCCTTAATCCAGCGCCTTAGACCTCAAGGGAGTCACGCTACCTTGTGAAAGGGGCAATTTTGGCCACTTTTTTTTTCAGTGTCTCGCTTCTCCACAGTAAACTCCCTTGAAATTCTTCGTGCCTTGAAGGAGCTTGAATCAACCACACCTGAATTATCTAATCAAAGCCTTTGGGCCATACTGCAAAATGGCAGCCAGCTGTTTCGCAGTTAAACTCAAAATCAAGAGGTAGCTGTCAGTTCACCAAAAACTCTCAATGAGTCAAATTGGCTAACTCCATTATTATAGACTGTACATTATTACTACATTTAAATCCATTTTTGAAGTGACTTTATAATACTAGTAAGTTGTTGTGTTCCCTGATTCAAGAGGGTGAAGATTTTCAGAGCACACTTAAGGTGTCTAGCCCTCTTTAAAATCACTGCTGGCAGCGGAGAGATTCGAACCCACGCCCCCGAAGAGACTGGAGCCTAAATCCAGCGCCTTAGACCCCTCGGCCACGCTACCCCGACTTGGCTCCTTTCGTGGGCCGTTTTCTGGCCATTTTTTTTTCAGAAATCGTTCAGTTTTCACAAGCAGTGTAACTTTTCCAGTCTTTTTGCTTAGGCATAGAAGCCACAAGTGCCTTCTAAAAGGTTTTCTTGGCAGCGGTGGGATTCGAACCCACGCCCCCGAAGAGACTGGAGCCTTAATCCAGCTCCTTAGACCGCTCGGCCACACTACCTTGTAAAAGTGGCAATTTTGGCCAATTTTTTTTCAGTGTCTCTCTTCTCCACAGTTAAATCCGTTGAAATGATTCGTGCCTTGAAGGAGCTTGAATCAACCACACCTGAATTATCTAATCAAAGCCTTAGGGCCATACTGCAAAATGGCAACCAGCTGTTTCGCAGTTAAACTCAAAATCAAGAGGTAGCTGTCAGTTCACCAAAAACTCTCAATGAGTCAAATTGGCTAACTCCATTATTATAGACTGTAGATTATTACTACATTTAAATCCATTTTTGAAGTGACTTTATAATACGAGTAAGTTATTGTGCTCCCTGATTCAAGAGGGTGAAGATTTTCAGCCGCATTTGCGGAGCACACTTAAGGTGTCTAGCCCTCTTTAAAATCACTGCTGGCAGCGGTGGGATTCGAACCCACGCCCCTGAAGAGACTGGAGCCTAAATCCAGCGCCTTGGATTTAGGGCAAGGCGCTGGATTTAGGGCAACCTTGTAAAAGTGGCAATTTTGGCCAATTTTTTTTCAGTGTCTCTCTTCTCCACAGTTAAATCCGTTGAAATGATTCGTGCCTTGAAGGAGCTTGAATCAACCACACCTGAATTATCTAATCAAAGCCTTAGGGCCATACTGCAAAATGGCAACCAGCTGTTTCGCAGTTAAACTCAAAATCAAGAGGTAGCTGTCAGTTCACCAAAAACTCTCAATGAGTCAAATTGGCTAACTCCATTATTATAGACTGTAGATTATTACTACATTTAAATCCATTTTTGAAGTGACTTTATAATACGAGTAAGTTATTGTGCTCCCTGATTCAAGAGGGTGAAGATTTTCAGCCGCATTTGCGGAGCACACTTAAGGTGTCTAGCCCTCTTTAAAATCACTGCTGGCAGCGGTGGGATTCGAACCCACGGCCCCGAAGAGACTGGAGCCTAAATCCAGCGCCTTAGACCCCTCGGCCACGCTACCCCAACTAGGCTCCTTTTGTGGGACGTTTTCTGTGAATTTTTTTTTTTCAGAAATCGTTCAGTTTTCACAAGCAGTGTCACTTTTCCAGTCTTTTTGCTTAGGCATAGAAGCCACAAGTGCCTTCTAAAAGGTTTTCTTGGCAGCGGTGGGATTCGACCCACGCCCCCGAAGAGACTGGAGCCTAATCCAGCGCCTTAGACCCCTCGGCCACGCTACCCCGACTTGGCTCCTTTCGTGGGCCGTTTTCTGGCCATTTTTTTTTCAGAAATCGTTTGGTTTTCACAAGCAGTGTCACTTTTCCAGTCTTTTTGCTTAGGCATAGAAGCCACAAGTGCCTTCTAAAAGGTTTTCTTAGCAGCGGTGGGATTCGAACCCACGCCCCCGAAGAGACTGGAGCCTAAATCCAGTGCCTTAGATCCCTCGGCCACGCTACCCCGACTTGGCTCCTTTCGTGGGCCGTTTTCTGGCCATTTTTTTTTCAGAAATCGTTTGGTTTTCACAAGCAGTGTCACTTTTCCAGTCTTTTTGCTTAGGCATAGAAGCCACAAGTGCCTTCTAAAAGGTTTTCTTAGCAGCGGTGGGATTCGAACACACGCCCCCGAAGAGACTGGAGCCTTAATCCAGCGCCTTAGACCGCTCGGCCACGCTACCTTGTAAAAGTGGCAATTTTGGCCAATTTTTTTTCAGTGTCTCTCTTCTCCACAGTTAAATCCGTTGAAATGATTCGTGCCTTGAAGGAGCTTGAATCAACCACACCTGAATTATCTAATCAAAGCCTTAGGGCCATACTGCAAAATGGCAACCAGCTGTTTCGCAGTTAAACTCAAAATCAAGAGGTAGCTGTCAGTTCACCAAAAACTCTCAATGAGTCAAATTGGCTAACTCCATTATTATAGACTGTACATTATTACTACATTTCAATCCATTTTTGAAGTGACTTTATAATACGAGTAAGTTATTGTGCTCCCTGATTCAAGAGGGTGAAGATTTTCAGACGCATTTGCGGCTTTTCGGAGCACACTTAAGGTGTCTAGCCCTCTTTAAAATCACTGCTGGCAGCGGTGGGATTCGAACCCACGGCCCCGAAGAGACTGGAGCCTAAATCCAGCGCCTTAGACCCCTCGGCCACGCTACCCCAACTAGGCTCCTTTTGTGGGACGTTTTCTGTGAATTTTTTTTTTCAGAAATCGTTCAGTTTTCACAAGCAGTGTCACTTTTCCAGTCTTTTTGCTTAGGCATAGAAGCCACAAGTGCCTTCTAAAAGGTTTTCTTGGCAGCGGTGGGATTCGACCCACGCCCCGAAGAGACTGGAGCCTAATCCAGCGCCTTAGACCGCTCGGCCACGCTACCTTGTAAAAGTGGCAATTTTGGCCATTTTTTTTCAGTGTCTCTCTTCTCCACAGTTAAATCCGTTGAAATGATTCGTGCCTTGAAGGAGCTTGAATCAACCACACCTGAATTATCTAATCAAAGCCTTAGGGCCATACTGCAAAATGGCAACCAGCTGTTTCGCAGTTAAACTCAAAATCAAGAGGTAGCTGTCAGTTCACCAAAAACTCTCAATGAGTCAAATTGGCTAACTCCATTATTATAGACTGTAGATTATTACTACATTTAAATCCATTTTTGAAGTGACTTTATAATACGAGTAAGTTATTGTGCTCCCTGATTCAAGAGGGTGAAGATTTTCAGACGCATTTGCGGA
Organism: Semotilus atromaculatus; assembly: GCA_031834385.1. Classification (NCBI taxonomy): domain Eukaryota; kingdom Metazoa; phylum Chordata; class Actinopteri; order Cypriniformes; family Leuciscidae; genus Semotilus; species Semotilus atromaculatus. Next base: position 8,934,522 of record JAULUF010000014.1, read on the forward strand.
GCACACTTAAGGTGTCTAGCCCTCTTTAAAATCACTGCTGGCAGCGGTGGGATTCGAACCCACGCCCCCGAAGAGACTGGAGCCTAAATCCAGCGCCTTAGACCGCTCGGCCACGCTACCCCGACTTGGCTCTTTTCGTGGGCCGTTTTCTGGCCATTTTTTTTTTTTCAGAAATCGTTCAGTTTTCACAAGCAGTGTCAATTTTCCAGTCTTTTTGCTTAGGCATAGAAGCCACAAGTGCCTTCTAAAAGGTTTTCTTGGCAGCGGTGGGATTCGAACCCACGCCCCCGAAGAGACTGGAGCCTTAATCCAGCGCCTTAGACCGCTCGGCCACGCTACCTTGTAAAAGTGGCAATTTTGGCCAAATTTTTTTCAGTGTCTCTCTTCTCCACAGTTAAATCCGTTGAAATGATTCGTGCCTTGAAGGAGCTTGAATCAACCACACCTGAATTATCTAATCAAAGCCTTAGGGCCATACT
>JAULUF010000014.1:8940000-8942500 GCA_031834385.1 Semotilus atromaculatus
CCGTTTTCTGGCCATTTTTTTTTTTTTCAGAAATCGTTCAGTTTTCACAAGCAGTGTCACTTTTCCAGTCTTTTTGCTTAGGCATAGAAGCCACAAGTGCCTTCTAAAAGGTTTTCTTGGCAGCGGTGGGATTTGAACCCACGCCCCCAAAGAGACTGGAGCCTTAATCCAGCGCCTTAGACCGCTCGGCCACGCTACCTTGTAAAAGTGGCAATTTTGGCCAATTTTTTTTCAGTGTCTCTCTTCTCCACAGTTAAATCCGTTGAAATGATTCGTGCCTTGAAGGAGCTTGAATCAACCACACCTGAATTATCTAATCACAGCCTTAGGGCCATACTGCAAAATGGCAACCAGCTGTTTCGCAGTTAAACTCAAAATCAAGAGGTAGCTGTCAGTTCACCAAAAACTCTCAATGAGTCAAATTGGCTAACTCCATTATTATAGACTGTAGATTATTACTACATTTAAATCCATTTTTGAAGTGACTTTATAATACGAGTAAGTTATTGTGCTCCCTGATTCAAGAGGGTGAAGATTTTCAGACGCATTTGCGGAGCACACTTAAGGTGTCTAGCCCTCTTTAAAATCCCTGCTGGCAGCGGTGGGATTCGAACCCACGCCCCCGAAGAGACTGGAGCCTAAATCCAGCGCCTTAGACCCCTCGGCCACGCTACCCCGACTTGGCTCCTTTTGTGGGCCGTTTTCTGGCCATTTTTTTTTCAGAAATCGTTCAGTTTTCACAAGCAGTGTCACTTTTCCAGTCTTTTTGCTTAGGCATAGAAGCCACAAGTGCCTTCTAAAAGGTTTTCTTGGCAGCGGTGGGATTTGAACCCACGCCCCCAAAGAGACTGGAGCCTTAATCCAGCGCCTTAGACCGCTCGGCCACGCTACCTTGTAAAAGTGGCAATTTTGGCCAATTTTTTTTCAGTGTCTCTCTTCTCCACAGTTAAATCCGTTGAAATGATTCGTGCCTTGAAGGAGCTTGAATCAACCACACCTGAATTATCTAATCAAAGCCTTAGGGCCATACTGCAAAATGGCAACCAGCTGTTTCGCAGTTAAACTCAAAATCAAGAGGTAGCTGTCAGTTCACCAAAAACTCTCAATGAGTCAAATTGGCTAACTCCATTATTATAGACTGTAGATTATTACTACATTTAAATCCATTTTTGAAGTGACTTTATAATACGAGTAAGTTATTGTGCTCCCTGATTCAAGAGGGTGAAGATTTTCAGACGCATTTGCGGAGCACACTTAAGGTGTCTAGCCCTCTTTAAAATCACTGCTGGCAGCGGTGGGATTCGAACCCACGCCCCCGAAGAGACTGGAGCCTAAATCCAGCGCCTTAGACCGCTCGGCCACGCTACCCCAACTTGGCTCTTTTCGTGGGCCGTTTTCTGGCCATTTTTTTTTTTTTCAGAAATCGTTCAGTTTTCACAAGCAGTGTCAATTTTCCAGTCTTTTTGCTTAGGCATAGAAGCCACAAGTGCCTTCTAAAAGGTTTTCTTGGCAGCGGTGGGATTCGAACCCACGCCCCCGAAGAGACTGGAGCCTTAATCCAGCGCCTTAGACCGCTCGGCCACGCTACCTTGTAAAAGTGGCAATTTTGGCGAATTTTTTTTCAGTGTCTCTCTTCTCCACAGTTAAATCCGTTGAAATGATTCGTGCCTTGAAGGAGCTTGAATCAACCACACCTGAATTATCTAATCAAAGCCTTAGGGCCATACTGCAAAATGGCAACCAGCTGTTTCGCAGTTAAACTCAAAATCAAGAGGTAGCTGTCAGTTCACCAAAAACTCTCAATGAGTCAAATTGGCTAACTCCATTATTATAGACTGTAGATTATTACTACATTTAAATCCATTTTTGAAGTGACTTTATAATACGAGTAAGTTATTGTGCTCCCTGATTCAAGAGGGTGAAGATTTTCAGCCGCATTTGCGGAGCACACTTAAGGTGTCTAGCCCTCTTTAAAATCGCTGCTGGCAGCGGTGGGATTCGAACCCACGCCCCCGAAGAGACTGGAGCCTAAATCCAGCGCCTTAGACCGCTCGGCCACACTACCCCGACTTGGCTCTTTTCGTGGGCCGTTTTCTGGCCATTTTTTTTTTTTTCAGAAATCGTTCAGTTTTCACAAGCAGTGTCACTTTTCCAGTCTTTTTGCTTAGGCATAGAAGCCACAAGTGCCTTCTAAAAGGTTTTCTTGGCAGCGGTGGAATTCGAACCCACGCCCCCGAAGAGACTGGAGCCTTAATCCAGCGCCTTAGACCGCTCGGCCACGCTACCTTGTAAAAGTGGCAATTTTGGCCAATTTTTTTTCAGTGTCTCTCTTCTCCACAGTTAAATCCGTTGAAATGATTCGTGCCTTGAAGGAGCTTGAATCAACCACACCTGAATTATCTAATCAAAGCCTTAGGGCCATACTGCAAAATGGCAACCAGCTGTTTCGCAGGTAAACTCAAAATCAAGAGGTAGCTGTCAGTTCACCAAAAACTCTCAA
>JAULUF010000014.1:9020000-9025000 GCA_031834385.1 Semotilus atromaculatus
CCACGCCCCCGAAGAGACTGGAGCCTCAATCCAGCGCCTTAGACCGCTCGGCCACGCTACCTTGTAAAAGTGGCAATTTTGGCCAATTTTTTTTCAGTGTCTCTCTTCTCCACAGTTAAATCCGTTGAAATGATTCGTGCCTTGAAGGAGCTTGAATCAACCACACCTGAATTATCTAATCACAGCCTTAGGGCCATACTGCAAAATGGCAACCAGCTGTTTCGCAGTTAAACTCAAAATCAAGAGGTAGCTGTCAGTTCACCAAAAACTCTCAATGAGTCAAATTGGCTAACTCCATTATTATAGACTGTAGATTATTACTACATTTAAATCCATTTTTGAAGTGACTTTATAATACGAGTAAGTTATTGTGCTCCCTGATTCAAGAGGGTGAAGATTTTCAGACGCATTTAAGGAGCACACTTAAGGTGTCTAGACCTCTTTAAAATCACTGCTGGCAGCGGTGGGATTCGAACCCACGCCCCCGAAGAGACTGGAGCCTAAATCCAGCGCCTTAGACCCCTCGGCCACGCTACCCCGACTTGGCTCCTTTCGTGGGCCGTTTTCTGGCAATTTTTTTTCAGAAATCGTTCAGTTTTCACAAGCAGTGTCACTTTTCCAGTCTTTTTGCTTAGGCATAGAAGCCACAAGTGCCTTCTAAAAGGTTTTCTTGGCAGCGGTGGGATTCGAACCCACGCCCCCGAAGAGACTGGAGCCTTAATCCAGCGCCTTAGACCGCTCGGCCACGCTACCTTGTAAAAGTGGCAATTTTGGCCATTTTTTTTTTTCAGAAATCGTTCAGTTTTCACAAGCAGTGTCAATTTTCTAGTCTTTTTGCTTAGGCATAGAAGCCACAAGTGCCTTCTAAAAGGTTTTCTTGGCAGCGGTGGGATTCGAACCCACGCCCCCGAAGAGACTGGAGCCTTAATCCAGCGCCTTAGACCGCTCGGCCACGCTACCTTGTAAAAGTGGCAATTTTGGCCAATTTTTTTTCAGTGTCTCTCTTCTCCACAGTTAAATCCGTTGAAATGATTCGTGCCTTGAAGGAGCTTGAATCAACCACACCTGAATTATCTAATCACAGCCTTAGGGCCATACTGCAAAATGGCAACCAGCTGTTTCGCAGTTAAACTCAAAATCAAGAGGTAGCTGTCAGTTCACCAAAAACTCTCAATGAGTCAAATTGGCTAACTCCATTATTATAGACTGTAGATTATTACTACATTTAAATCCATTTTTGAAGTGACTTTATAATATGAGTAAGTTATTGTGCTCCCTGATTCAAGAGGGTGAAGATTTTCAGACGCATTTGCGGAGCACACTTAAGGTGTCTAGCCCTCTTTAAAATCACTGCTGGCAGCGGTGGGATTCGAACCCACGCCCCCGAAGAGACTGGAGCCTAAATCCAGCGCCTTAGACCCCTCGGCCACGCTACCCCGACTTGGCTCTTTTCGTGGGCCGTTTTGTGGCCATTTTTTTTTTCAGAAATCGTTCAGTTTTCACAAGCAGTGTCAATTTTCCAGTCTTTTTGCTTAGGCATAGAAGCCACAAGTGCCTTCTAAAAGGTTTTCTTGGCAGCGGTGGGATTCGAACCCACGCCCCCGAAGAGACTGGAGCCTTAATCCAGCGCCTTAGACCGCTCGGCCACGCTACCTTGTAAAAGTGGCAATTTTGGCCATTTTTTTTTTTCAGAAATCGTTCAGTTTTCACAAGCAGTGTCAATTTTCCAGTCTTTTTGCTTAGGCATAGAAGCCACAAGTGCCTTCTAAAAGGTTTTCTTGGCAGCGGTGGGATTCGAACCCACGCCCCCGAAGAGACTGGAGCCTTAATCCAGCGCCTTAGACCGCTCGGCCACGCTACCTTGTAAAAGTGGCAATTTTGGCCAATTTTTTTTCAGTGTCTCTCTTCTCCACAGTTAAATCCGTTGAAATGATTCGTGCCTTGAAGGAGCTTGAATCAACCACACCTGAATTATCTAATCACAGCCTTAGGGCCATACTGCAAAATGGCAACCAGCTGTTTCGCAGTTAAACTCAAAATCAAGAGGTAGCTGTCAGTTCACCAAAAACTCTCAATGAGTCAAATTGGCTAACTCCATTATTATAGACTGTAGATTATTACTACATTTAAATCCATTTTTGAAGTGACTTTATAATACGAGTAAGTTATTGTGCTCCCTGATTCAAGAGGGTGAAGATTTTCAGACGCATTTGCGGAGCACACTTAAGGTGTCTAGACCTCTTTAAAATCACTGCTGGCAGTGGTGGGATTCGAACCCACGCCCCCGAAGAGACTGGAGCCTAAATCCAGCGCCTTAGATCCCTCGGCCACGCTACCCCGACTTGGCTCCTTTCGTGGGCCGTTTTCTGGCCATTTTTTTTTCAGAAATCGTTCAGTTTTCACAAGCAGTGTCACTTTTCCAGTCTTTTTGCTTAGGCATAGAAGCCACAAGTGCCTTCTAAAAGGTTTTCTTGGCAGCGGTGGGATTCAAACCCACGCCCCCGAAGAGACTGGAGCCTTAATCCAGCGCCTTAGACCGCTCGGCCACGCTACCTTGTAAAAGTGGCAATTTTGGCCAATTTTTTTTCAGTGTCTCTCTTCTCCACAGTTAAATCCGTTGAAATGATTCGTGCCTTGAAGGAGCTTGAATCAACCACACCTGAATTATCTAATCACAGCCTTAGGGCCATACTGCAAAATGGCAACCAGCTGTTTCGCAGTTAAACTCAAAATCAAGAGGTAGCTGTCAGTTCACCAAAAACTCTCAATGAGTCAAATTGGCTAACTCCATTATTATAGACTGTAGATTATTACTACATTTAAATCCATTTTTGAAGTGACTTTATAATACGAGTAAGTTATTGTGCTCCCTGATTCAAGAGGGTGAAGATTTTCAGACGCATTTGCGGAGCACACTTAAGGTGTCTAGACCTCTTTAAAATCACTGCTGGCAGTGGTGGGATTCGAACCCACGCCCCCGAAGGGACTGGAGCCTAAATCCAGCGCCTTAGATCCCTCGGCCACGCTACCCCGACTTGGCTCCTTTCGTGGGCCGTTTTCTGGCCATTTTTTTTTCAGAAATCGTTCAGTTTTCACAAGCAGTGTCACTTTTCCAGTCTTTTTGCTTAGGCATAGAAGCCACAAGTGCCTTCTAAAAGGTTTTCTTGGCAGCGGTGGGATTCAAACCCACGCCCCCGAAGAGACTGGAGCCTCAATCCAGCGCCTTAGACCGCTCGGCCACGCTACCTTGTAAAAGTGGCAATTTTGGCCAATTTTTTTTCAGTGTCTCTCTTCTCCACAGTTAAATCCGTTGAAATGATTCGTGCCTTGAAGGAGCTTGAATCAACCACACCTGAATTATCTAATCACAGCCTTAGGGCCATACTGCAAAATGGCAACCAGCTGTTTCGCAGTTAAACTCAAAATCAAGAGGTAGCTGTCAGTTCACCAAAAACTCTCAATGAGTCAAATTGGCTAACTCCATTATTATAGACTGTAGATTATTACTACATTTAAATCCATTTTTGAAGTGACTTTATAATACGAGTAAGTTATTGTGCTCCCTGATTCAAGAGGGTGAAGATTTTCAGACGCATTTGCGGAGCACACTTAAGGTGTCTAGACCTCTTTAAAATCACTGCTGGCAGCGGTGGGATTCGAACCCACGCCCCCAAAGAGACTGGAGCCTAAATCCAGCGCCTTAGACCCCTCGGCCACGCTACCCCGACTTGGCTCCTTTCGTGGGCCGTTTTCTGGCAATTTTTTTTCAGAAATCGTTCAGTTTTCACAAGCAGTGTCACTTTTCCAGTCTTTTTGCTTAGGCATAGAAGCCACAAGTGCCTTCTAAAAGGTTTTCTTGGCAGCGGTGGGATTCGAACCCACGCCCCCGAAGAGACTGGAGCCTTAATCCAGCGCCTTAGACCGCTCGGCCACGCTACCTTGTAAAAGTGGCAATTTTGGCCATTTTTTTTTTTCAGAAATCGTTCAGTTTTCACAAGCAGTGTCAATTTTCCAGTCTTTTTGCTTAGGCATAGAAGCCACAAGTGCCTTCTAAAAGGTTTTCTTGGCAGCGGTGGGATTCGAACCCACGCCCCCGAAGAGACTGGAGCCTTAATCCAGCGCCTTAGACCGCTCGGCCACGCTACCTTGTAAAAGTGGCAATTTTGGCCAATTTTTTTTCAGTGTCTCTCTTCTCCACAGTTAAATCCGTTGAAATGATTCGTGCCTTGAAGGAGCTTGAATCAACCACACCTGAATTATCTAATCACAGCCTTAGGGCCATACTGCAAAATGGCAACCAGCTGTTTCGCAGTTAAACTCAAAATCAAGAGGTAGCTGTCAGTTCACCAAAAACTCTCAATGAGTCAAATTGGCTAACTCCATTATTATAGACTGTAGATTATTACTACATTTAAATCCATTTTTGAAGTGACTTTATAATACGAGTAAGTTATTGTGCTCCCTGATTCAAGAGGGTGAAGATTTTCAGACGCATTTGCGGAGCACACTTAAGGTGTCTAGACCTCTTTAAAATCACTGCTGGCAGCGGTGGGATTCGAACCCACGCCCCCGAAGAGACTGGAGCCTAAATCCAGCGCCTTAGACCCCTCGGCCACGCTACCCCGACTTGGCTCCTTTCGTGGGCCGTTTTCTGGCAATTTTTTTTCAGAAATCGTTCAGTTTTCACAAGCAGTGTCACTTTTCCAGTCTTTTTGCTTAGGCATAGAAGCCACAAGTGCCTTCTAAAAGGTTTTCTTGGCAGCGGTGGGATTCGAACCCACGCCCCCGAAGAGACTGGAGCCTTAATCCAGCGCCTTAGACCGCTCGGCCACGCTACCTTGTAAAAGTGGCAATTTTGGCCAATTTTTTTTTTCAGAAATCGTTCAGTTTTCACAAGCAGTGTCAATTTTCCAGTCTTTTTGCTTAGGCATAGAAGCCACAAGTGCCTTCTAAAAGGTTTTCTTGGCAGCGGTGGGATTCGAACCCACGCCCCCGAAGAG
>JAULUF010000014.1:9032500-9042500 GCA_031834385.1 Semotilus atromaculatus
CCCCGAAGAGACTGGAGCCTAAATCCAGCGCCTTAGACCCCTCGGCCACGCTACCCCGACTTGGCTCCTTTCGTGGGCCGTTTTCTGGCCATTTTTTTTTCAGAAATCGTTCAGTTTTCACAAGCAGTGTCACTTTTCCAGTCTTTTTGCTTAGGCATAGAAGCCACAAGTGCCTTCTAAAAGGTTTTCTTGGCAGCGGTGGGATTTGAACCCACGCCCCCGAAGAGACTGGAGCCTTAATCCAGCGCCTTAGACCCCTCGGCCACGCTACCCCGACTTGGCTCTTTTCGTGGGCCGTTTTCTGGCCATTTTTTTTTTTCAGAAATCGTTCAGTTTTCACAAGCAGTGTCAATTTTCCAGTCTTTTTGCTTAGGCATAGAAGCCACAAGTGCCTTCTAAAAGGTTTTCTTGGCAGCGGTGGGATTCGAACCCACGCCCCCGAAGAGACTGGAGCCTTAATCCAGCGCCTTAGACCCCTCGGCCACGCTACCCCGACTTGGCTCCTTTCGTGGGCCGTTTTCTGGCCATTTTTTTTTCAGAAATCGTTCAGTTTTCACAAGCAGTGTCACTTTTCCAGTCTTTTTGCTTAGGCATAGAAGCCACAAGTGCCTTCTAAAAGGTTTTCTTGGCAGCGGTGGGATTCGAACCCACGCCCCCGAAGAGACTGGAGCCTTAATCCAGCGCCTTAGACCGCTCGGCCACGCTACCTTGTAAAAGTGGCAATTTTGGCCAATTTTTTTTCAGTGTCTCTCTTCTCCACAGTTAAATCCGTTGAAATGATTCGTGCCTTGAAGGAGCTTGAATCAACCACACCTGAATTATCTAATCACAGCCTTAGGGCCATACTGCAAAATGGCAACCAGCTGTTTCGCAGTTAAACTCAAAATCAAGAGGTAGCTGTCAGTTCACCAAAAACTCTCAATGAGTCAAATTGGCTAACTCCATTATTATAGACTGTAGATTATTACTACATTTAAATCCATTTTTGAAGTGACTTTATAATACGAGTAAGTTATTGTGCTCCCTGATTCAAGAGGGTGAAGATTTTCAGACGCATTTGCGGAGCACACTTAACCCTCTATTGCATGGAATATTAATTAGACATCGTAAAAAATGTTTTGCATGTTTTTATTACTTAAAATAAGCTAAATAAGAGATAAATAAAAAAAAAATCTAAAAAAAAGTTTAAAGGGGGGTCGTTGGTAAATTGTTGCCGTATGGCAACAATATGCAATCGTGGAAAGTACCATAAAATCCACATTTTTTAAAAAAAACTCATTTTATTTAAAACAAGACTCAACAAATCCATCTCATACTTAGTGAAATGTTTAAACAAACATTTATACAGTAAAAACATTATATAATTTCAACAATGCTTGGATTGATAATATCGAAATTGATAATTGATCAATTGATAATTGACAATATTGAAATGATATAATTTCAGTAGCTTGGATGCATCTTTTATGGAGAAAATGGGATAATATGTTACAGATAACCTACAAAATAGCTTAAATCACAAAATATAAAACATTATAATGTTTTTACCTTTAAAATATAAGCAAAAATTGTAAACATAGTCTCAGAGTACAGTTTCATGCTATGTAAGTCAATGGGACTCCATTAGGTTGAATGGACCAGGACGTTTCCATATTTGCATGTAGTTGCCATATGGCAACAAATGTATTTTAGCATATTACAAAAAATGTATAAAATCAAAATTGAATTTAATGTTAACAAATTAAAGTTTACTGACCCCAGATAGTAATTTAAATTTTTTATTTGATGAAAACTTTCAAAAAATTTGGAATGAAAGGCTATCTTGGGGAGCCCCAGACAGTGATGTTTCCATGTCAATGTCCATAAGCAAAAAGGACTGGCAAACAAAATATCCTGGTCATGTGACCTCATAAATTGTATTTCCTTCAAAGTAAATGCCCCCTTTTCACAACTAACTGTAGAAACATAGATTTTATATCACAGCATTTTAGAAAATTAAGATAAAGTAATTGTTGCCATATGGCAACACTATGCAATAAAGGGTTAAGGTGTCTAGCCCTCTTTAAAATCACTGCTGGCAGCGGTGGGATTCGAACCCACGCCCCCGAAGAGACTGGAGCCTAAATCCAGCGCCTTAGACCCCTCGGCCACGCTACCCCGACTTGGCTCTTTTCGTGGGCCGTTTTCTGGCCATTTTTTTTTTCAGAAATCGTTCAGTTTTCACAAGCAGTGTCAATTTTCCAGTCTTTTTGCTTAGGCATAGAAGCCACAAGTGCCTTCTAAAAGGTTTTCTTGGCAGCGGTGGGATTCGAACCCACGCCCCCGAAGAGACTGGAGCCTTAATCCAGCGCCTTAGACCGCTCGGCCACGCTACCTTGTAAAAGTGGCAATTTTGGCCAATTTTTTTTCAGTGTCTCTCTTCTCCACAGTTAAATCCGTTGAAATGATTCGTGCCTTGAAGGAGCTTGAATCAACCACACCTGAATTATCTAATCACAGCCTTAGGGCCATACTGCAAAATGGCAACCAGCTGTTTCGCAGTTAAACTCAAAATCAAGAGGTAGCTGTCAGTTCACCAAAAACTCTCAATGAGTCAAATTGGCTAACTCCATTATTATAGACTGTAGATTATTACTACATTTAAATCCATTTTTGAAGTGACTTTATAATACGAGTAAGTTATTGTGCTCCCTGATTCAAGAGGGTGAAGATTTTCAGACGCATTTGCGGAGCACACTTAAGGTGTCTAGACCTCTTTAAAATCACTGCTGGCAGCGGTGGGATTCGAACCCACGCCCCCGAAGAGACTGGAGCCTAAATCCAGCGCCTTAGACCCCTCGGCCACGCTACCCCGACTTGGCTCCTTTCGTGGGCCGTTTTCTGGCCATTTTTTTTCAGAAATCGTTCAGTTTTCACAAGCAGTATCACTTTTCCAGTCTTTTTGCTTAGGCATAGAAGCCACAAGTGCCTTCTAAAAGGTTTTCTTGGCAGCGGTGGGATTCGAACCCACGCCCCCGAAGAGACTGGAGCCTTAATCCAGCGCCTTAGACCGCTCGGCCACGCTACCTTGTAAAAGTGGCAATTTTGGCCAATTTTTTTTCAGTGTCTCTCTTCTCCACAGTTAAATCCGTTGAAATGATTCGTGCCTTGAAGGAGCTTGAATCAACCACACCTGAATTATCTAATCAAAGCCTTAGGGCCATACTGCAAAATGGCAACCAGCTGTTTCGCAGGTAAACTCAAAATCAAGAGGTAGCTGTCAGTTCACCAAAAACTCTCAATGAGTCAAATTGGCTAACTCCATTATTATAGACTGTAGATTATTACTACATTTAAATCCATTTTTGAAGTGACTTTATAATACGAGTAAGTTATTGTGCTCCCTGATTCAAGAGGGTGAAGATTTTCAGACGCATTTGCGGAGCACACTTAAGGTGTCTAGCCCTCTTTAAAATCACTGCTGGCAGCGGTGGGATTCGAACCCACGCCCCCGAAGAGACTGGAGCCTAAATCCAGCGCCTTAGACCCCTCGGCCACGCTACCCCGACTTGGCTCTTTTCGTGGGCCGTTTTCTGGCCATTTTTTTTTTTCAGAAATCGTTCAGTTTTCACAAGCAGTGTCACTTTTCCAGTCTTTTTGCTTAGGCATAGAAGCCACAAGTGCCTTCTAAAAGGTTTTCTTGGCAGCGGTGGGATTCGAACCCACGCCCCCGAAGAGACTGGAGCCTTAATCCAGCGCCTTAGACCGCTCGGCCACGCTACCTTGTAAAAGTGGCAATTTTGGCCAATTTTTTTTCAGTGTCTCTCTTCTCCACAGTTAAATCCGTTGAAATGATTCGTGCCTTGAAGGAGCTTGAATCAACCACACCTGAATTATCTAATCACAGCCTTAGGGCCATACTGCAAAATGGCAACCAGCTGTTTCGCAGTTAAACTCAAAATCAAGAGGTAGCTGTCAGTTCACCAAAAACTCTCAATGAGTCAAATTGGCTAACTCCATTATTATAGACTGTAGATTATTACTACATTTAAATCCATTTTTGAAGTGACTTTATAATACGAGTAAGTTATTGTGCTCCCTGATTCAAGAGGGTGAAGATTTTCAGCCGCATTTGCGGAGCACACTTAAGGTGTCTAGCCCTCTTTAAAATCACTGCTGGCAGTGGTGGGATTCGAACCCACGCCCCCGAAGAGACTGGAGCCTAAATCCAGCGCCTTAGACCCCTCGGCCACGCTACCCCGACTTGGCTCCTTTCGTGGGCCGTTTTCTGGCCATTTTTTTTTCAGAAATCGTTCAGTTTTCACAAGCAGTGTCACTTTTCCAGTCTTTTTGCTTAGGCATAGAAGCCACAAGTGCCTTCTAAAAGGTTTTCTTGGCAGCGGTGGGATTCGAACCCACGCCCCCGAAGAGACTGGAGCCTTAATCCAGCGCCTTAGACCGCTCGGCCACGCTACCTTGTAAAAGTGGCAATTTTGGCCAATTTTTTTTCAGTGTCTCTCTTCTCCACAGTTAAATCCGTTGAAATGATTCGTGCCTTGAAGGAGCTTGAATCAACCACACCTGAATTATCTAATCAAAGCCTTAGGGCCATACTGCAAAATGGCAACCAGCTGTTTCGCAGTTAAACTCAAAATCAAGAGGTAGCTGTCAGTTCACCAAAAACTCTCAATGAGTCAAATTGGCTAACTCCATTATTATAGACTGTAGATTATTACTACATTTAAATCCATTTTTGAAGTGACTTTATAATACGAGTAAGTTATTGTGCTCCCTGATTCAAGAGGGTGAAGATTTTCAGCCGCATTTGCGGAGCACACTTAAGGTGTCTAGCCCTCTTTAAAATCACTGCTGGCAGCGGTGGGAATCGAACCCACGCCCCCGAAGAGACTGGAGCCTAAATCCAGCGCCTTAGACCCCTCGGCCACGCTACCCCGACTTGGCTCCTTTCGTGGGCCGTTTTCTGGCCATTTTTTTTCAGAAATCGTTCAGTTTTCACAAGCAGTGTCACTTTTCCAGTCTTTTTGCTTAGGCATAGAAGCCACAAGTGCCTTCTAAAAGGTTTTCTTGGCAGCGGTGGGATTCGAACCCACGCCCCCGAAGAGACTGGAGCCTTAATCCAGCGCCTTAGACCGCTCGGCCACGCTACCTTGTAAAAGTGGCAATTTTGGCCAATTTTTTTTCAGTGTCTCTCTTCTCCACAGTTAAATCCGTTGAAATGATTCGTGCCTTGAAGGAGCTTGAATCAACCACACCTGAATTATCTAATCAAAGCCTTAGGGCCATACTGCAAAATGGCAACCAGCTGTTTCGCAGTTAAACTCAAAATCAAGAGGTAGCTGTCAGTTCACCAAAAACTCTCAATGAGTCAAATTGGCTAACTCCATTATTATAGACTGTAGATTATTACTACATTTAAATCCATTTTTGAAGTGACTTTATAATACGAGTAAGTTATTGTGCTCCCTGATTCAAGAGGGTGAAGATTTTCAGACGCATTTGCGGAGCACACTTAAGGTGTCTAGCCCTCTTTAAAATCACTGCTGGCAGTGGTGGGATTCGAACCCACGCCCCCGAAGAGACTGGAGCCTAAATCCAGCGCCTTAGATCCCTCGGCCACGCTACCCCGACTTGGCTCCTTTCGTGGGCCGTTTTCTGGCCATTTTTTTTTCAGAAATCGTTCAGTTTTCACAAGCAGTGTCACTTTTCCAGTCTTTTTGCTTAGGCATAGAAGCCACAAGTGCCTTCTAAAAGGTTTTCTTGGCAGCGGTGGGATTTGAACCCACGCCCCCGAAGAGACTGGAGCCTTAATCCAGCGCCTTAGACCCCTCGGCCACGCTACCCCGACTTGGCTCTTTTCGTGGGCCGTTTTCTGGCCATTTTTTTTTTTCAGAAATCGTTCAGTTTTCACAAGCAGTGTCAATTTTCCAGTCTTTTTGCTTAGGCATAGAAGCCACAAGTGCCTTCTAAAAGGTTTTCTTGGCAGCGGTGGGATTCAAACCCACGCCCCCGAAGAGACTGGAGCCTTAATCCAGCGCCTTAGACCGCTCGGCCACGCTACCTTGTAAAAGTGGCAATTTTGGCCAATTTTTTTTCAGTGTCTCTCTTCTCCACAGTTAAATCCGTTGAAATGATTCGTGCCTTGAAGGAGCTTGAATCAACCACACCTGAATTATCTAATCACAGCCTTAGGGCCATACTGCAAAATGGCAACCAGCTGTTTCGCAGTTAAACTCAAAATCAAGAGGTAGCTGTCAGTTCACCAAAAACTCTCAATGAGTCAAATTGGCTAACTCCATTATTATAGACTGTAGATTATTACTACATTTAAATCCATTTTTGAAGTGACTTTATAATACGAGTAAGTTATTGTGCTCCCTGATTCAAGAGGGAGAAGATTTTCAGACGCATTTGCGGAGCACACTTAAGGTGTCTAGACCTCTTTAAAATCACTGCTGGCAGCGGTGGGATTCAAACCCACGCCCCCGAAGAGACTGGAGCCTAAATCCAAAACCAGCTGTTTCGCAGGTAAACTCAAAATCAAGAGGTAGCTGTCAGTTCACCAAAAACTCTCAATGAGTCAAATTGGCTAACTCCATTATTATAGACTGTAGATTATTACTACATTTAAATCCATTTTTGAAGTGACTTTATAATACGAGTAAGTTATTGTGCTCCCTGATTCAAGAGGGTGAAGATTTTCAGACGCATTTGCGGAGCACACTTAAGGTGTCTAGACCTCTTTAAAATCACTGCTGGCAGCGGTGGGATTCAAACCCACGCCCCCGAAGAGACTGGAGCCTAAATCCAGCGCCTTAGACCCCTCGGCCACGCTACCCCGACTTGGCTCTTTTCGTGGGCCGTTTTCTGGCCATTTTTTTTTTTCAGAAATCGTTCAGTTTTCACAAGCAGTGTCACTTTTCCAGTCTTTTTGCTTAGGCATAGAAGCCACAAGTGCCTTCTAAAAGGTTTTCTTGGCAGCGGTGGGATTCGAACCCACGCCCCCGAAGAGACTGGAGCCTTAATCCAGCGCCTTAGACCGCTCGGCCACGCTACCTTGTAAAAGTGGCAATTTTGGCCAATTTTTTTTCAGTGTCTCTCTTCTCCACAGTTAAATCCGTTGAAATGATTCGTGCCTTGAAGGAGCTTGAATCAACCACACCTGAATTATCTAATCACAGCCTTAGGGCCATACTGCAAAATGGCAACCAGCTGTTTCGCAGTTAAACTCAAAATCAAGAGGTAGCTGTCAGTTCACCAAAAACTCTCAATGAGTCAAATTGGCTAACTCCATTATTATAGACTGTAGATTATTACTACATTTAAATCCATTTTTGAAGTGACTTTATAATACGAGTAAGTTATTGTGCTCCCTGATTCAAGAGGGTGAAGATTTTCAGCCGCATTTGCGGAGCACACTTAAGGTGTCTAGCCCTCTTTAAAATCACTGCTGGCAGTGGTGGGATTCGAACCCACGCCCCCGAAGAGACTGGAGCCTAAATCCAGCGCCTTAGACCCCTCGGCCACGCTACCCCGACTTGGCTCCTTTCGTGGGCCGTTTTCTGGCCATTTTTTTTTCAGAAATCGTTCAGTTTTCACAAGCAGTGTCACTTTTCCAGTCTTTTTGCTTAGGCATAGAAGCCACAAGTGCCTTCTAAAAGGTTTTCTTGGCAGCGGTGGGATTTGAACCCACGCCCCCGAAGAGACTGGAGCCTTAATCCAGCGCCTTAGACCCCTCGGCCACGCTACCCCGACTTGGCTCTTTTCGTGGGCCGTTTTCTGGCCATTTTTTTTTTTCAGAAATCGTTCAGTTTTCACAAGCAGTGTCAATTTTCCAGTCTTTTTGCTTAGGCATAGAAGCCACAAGTGCCTTCTAAAAGGTTTTCTTGGCAGCGGTGGGATTCGAACCCACGCCCCCGAAGAGACTGGAGCCTTAATCCAGCGCCTTAGACCCCTCGGCCACGCTACCCCGACTTGGCTCCTTTCGTGGGCCGTTTTCTGGCCATTTTTTTTTCAGAAATCGTTCAGTTTTCACAAGCAGTGTCACTTTTCCAGTCTTTTTGCTTAGGCATAGAAGCCACAAGTGCCTTCTAAAAGGTTTTCTTGGCAGCGGTGGGATTCGAACCCACGCCCCCGAAGAGACTGGAGCCTTAATCCAGCGCCTTAGACCGCTCGGCCACGCTACCTTGTAAAAGTGGCAATTTTGGCCAATTTTTTTTCAGTGTCTCTCTTCTCCACAGTTAAATCCGTTGAAATGATTCGTGCCTTGAAGGAGCTTGAATCAACCACACCTGAATTATCTAATCACAGCCTTAGGGCCATACTGCAAAATGGCAACCAGCTGTTTCGCAGTTAAACTCAAAATCAAGAGGTAGCTGTCAGTTCACCAAAAACTCTCAATGAGTCAAATTGGCTAACTCCATTATTATAGACTGTAGATTATTACTACATTTAAATCCATTTTTGAAGTGACTTTATAATACGAGTAAGTTATTGTGCTCCCTGATTCAAGAGGGTGAAGATTTTCAGACGCATTTGCGGAGCACACTTAACCCTCTATTGCATGGAATATTAATTAGACATCGTAAAAAATGTTTTGCATGTTTTTATTACTTAAAATAAGCTAAATAAGAGATAAATAAAAAAAAAATCTAAAAAAAAGTTTAAAGGGGGGTCGTTGGTAAATTGTTGCCGTATGGCAACAATATGCAATCGTGGAAAGTACCATAAAATCCACATTTTTTAAAAAAAACTCATTTTATTTAAAACAAGACTCAACAAATCCATCTCATACTTAGTGAAATGTTTAAACAAACATTTATACAGTAAAAACATTATATAATTTCAACAATGCTTGGATTGATAATATCGAAATTGATAATTGATCAATTGATAATTGACAATATTGAAATGATATAATTTCAGTAGCTTGGATGCATCTTTTATGGAGAAAATGGGATAATATGTTACAGATAACCTACAAAATAGCTTAAATCACAAAATATAAAACATTATAATGTTTTTACCTTTAAAATATAAGCAAAAATTGTAAACATAGTCTCAGAGTACAGTTTCATGCTATGTAAGTCAATGGGACTCCATTAGGTTGAATGGACCAGGACGTTTCCATATTTGCATGTAGTTGCCATATGGCAACAAATGTATTTTAGCATATTACAAAAAAGGTATAAAATCAAAATTGAATTTAATGTTAACAAATTAAAGTTTACTGACCCCAGATAGTAATTTAAATTTTTTATTTGATGAAAACTTTCAAAAAATTTGGAATGAAAGGCTATCTTGGGGAGCCCCAGACAGTGATGTTTCCATGTCAATGTCCATAAGCAAAAAGGACTGGCAAACAAAATATCCTGGTCATGTGACCTCATAAATTGTATTTCCTTCAAAGTAAATGCCCCCTTTTCACAACTAACTGTAGAAACATAGATTTTATATCACAGCATTTTAGAAAATTAAGATAAAGTAATTGTTGCCATATGGCAACACTATGCAATAAAGGGTTAAGGTGTCTAGCCCTCTTTAAAATCACTGCTGGCAGCGGTGGGATTCGAACCCACGCCCCCGAAGAGACTGGAGCCTAAATCCAGCGCCTTAGAACCCTCGGCCACGCTACCCCGACTTGGCTCCTTTCGTGGGCCGTTTTCTGGCCATTTTTTTTCAGAAATCGTTCAGTTTTCACAAGCAGTGTCACTTTTCCAGTCTTTTTGCTTAGGCATAGAAGCCACAAGTGCCTTCTAAAAGGTTTTCTTGGCAGCGGTGGGATTCAAACCCACGCCCCCGAAGAGACTGGAGCCTTAATCCAGCGCCTTAGACCGCTCGGCCACGCTACCTTGTAAAAGTGGCAATTTTGGCCAATTTTTTTTCAGTGTCTCTCTTCTCCACAGTTAAATCCGTTGAAATGATTCGTGCCTTGAAGGAGCTTGAATCAACCACACCTGAATTATCTAATCACAGCCTTAGGGCCATACTGCAAAATGGCAAC
>JAULUF010000014.1:13190000-13262500 GCA_031834385.1 Semotilus atromaculatus
GAAAGAAAGAAAAAAATATTAGTAAGAAAGAAAGATAGATTAGTTAGAAAGAAAGAAAGAAAGATAGATTAGTAAGAAAGAAAGAAAGATTAGTTAGAAAGAAAGAAAGATAGATTAGTTAGAAAGAAAAAGAAAGATAGATCAGTTAGAAAGAAAGAAAGATAGATTAGTTAGAAAGAAAGAAAGAAAGTTAATTAAAAAGAAAGAAAGAAAGTAAGATAGATTAGTTAGAAAGAAAGAAATATAGATTAGAAAGAAAGAAAGATAGATTAGTTAGAAAGAAAGATAGATTAGTTAGAAAGAAAGATAAATTAGTTAGAAAGAAAGATAGATTAGTTAAAAAACAAAGAAAGAGATTTGTTAGAAAGAAAGATAGATTAGTTAGAAAGATAGATTAGTTAGAAAGAAAGATAGATTAGTTAGAAAGAAAGATAACTTAGTTAGAAATAAAGAAAGATAGATTATTTAAAAAACAAAGAAAGATGGATTTGATAGAAAGAAAGATAGATTAGCTAGAAAGATAGATTAGTTAGAAAAAAAGAAAGATAGATTAGTTAGAAAGAAAGAAATATAAATTAGTTAGAAAGTAAGATAGATTAGTTAGAAAGAAAGATAGATTAGTTAGAAAGAAAGAAAGATAGATTAGTTAGAAAGATAGATAGATAAGTTAGAAAGAAAGAAAGAAAGATTAGTTAGAAAGAAAGAAAGATAGATTGGTTAGAAAGAAAGAAAGATTAGTTAGAAAGAAAGATAGATAGATTAGTTAGAAAGAAAAAAGATAGATTAGTTAGAAAGAAAGAAAGTAAGAAAGAAAGAAAGAAAGATTGGTTACAAAGAAAGATAGATTAGTTAGAAAGATAGAAAGAAAGATAGATTAGTTAGAAAGAAAGAAACATAGATTAGTTAGAAAGAAAGAAAGAAAGAAAGAAAGATAGATTAGTTAGAAAGAAAGAAAGATTAGTTAGTTAGAAAGAAAGAAAGATAGATTAGTTAGAAAGAAAGATAGATTAGTTAGAAAGATAGATAGATAGATAGATTAGTTAGAAAGAAAGAAAGATAGAATAGTTAAAAAGAAAGATAGATAGATTAGTTAGAAAGAAAGATAGATTAGTTAGAAAGATAGATTAGTTAGAAAGATAGATAGATAGATAGATTAGTTAGAAAGAAAGAAAGATAGATTAGTTAGAAAGAAAGATAGATAGATTAGTTAGAAAGAAAGATAGATTAGTTAGAAAGAAAGAAAGAAAGATAGATTAGTTAGAAAGAATGAAAAAAGAAAGAAAGAAAGAAAGAAAGATTGGTTAGAAAGAAAGATAGATTAGTTAGTAAGAAAGATATAAAGAAAGATGGATTAGTTAGAAAGAAAGAAACATAGATTAGTTAGAAAGAAAGAAAGAAAGAAAGATAGATTAGTTAGAAAGACTAGTTAGTTAGAAAGAAAGAGATAGATTAGTTAGAAAGAAAGATAGATAGATAGATAGATAGATAGATAGATAGATAGATAGATAGATAGATAGATAGATTAGTTAGAAAGAAAGAAAGATAGATTAGTTAGAAAGAAAGAAAGATATATTAGTTAGAAAGAAAGATAGATAGATTAGTTAGAAAAAAAAGATAGATTAGTTAGAAAGAAAGAAAGATAGATTAGTTAGAAAGAAAGATAGACAGATTAGTTAGAAAGAAAGAAAGATTAGTTAGAAAGAAAGAAAGAATGATAGATTGGTTAGAAAGAAAGAAAGATAGATTAGTAAGAAAGAAAGAAAGGAATAAAGAACGATAGATTAGTTAGAAATAAAGATAAAGTAGTTAGAAAGAAAGATAGATAGATTAGTTAGAAAGAAAGATAGATAGATAGATTAGTTAGAAAGAAAGATAGATTATTTAGAAAGAAAGAAAGATAGATTAGTTAGAAAGAAAGAAAGATTAGTTAGAAAGAAAGAAAGATTAGTTAGAAAGAAAGATAGATAGATTAGTTAGAAAGAAAAAAAGAAAGAAAGAAAGAAAGAAAAATTGGTTAGAAAGAAAGATAGATTAGTTTGAAAGATAGAGATTAGTTAGAAAGAAAGAAAAGATTAGTTAGAATGAAAGAAAGATAGATAGATTAGTTAGAAAGAAAGAAAGATAGATAGATTAGTTAGAAAGAAAGAAAGATTAGTTAGAAAGAAAAAAGATAGATTAGTTAGAAAGAAAGAATAAAAGAAAGTAAGAAAGAAATAATGAAAGATTGGTTAGAAAGAAAGAGATTAGTTAGAAAGATAGATAGATTAGTTAGAAAGAAAGAAAAGTTAGAATGAAAGAAAGATAGAGTAGTTAGAAAGAAAGAAAGATAGATAGATTAGTTAGAAAGAAAGATAGATTAGTTAGAAAGAAAGTAAGGTAGATTAGTTAGAAAGAAAGATAGATTAGTTAGAAAGAAGAAAGATAGAATAGTTAGAAAGAAAGAAAGATTAGTTAGAAAGAAAGAAAGATAGATCAGTTAGCAAGAAAGAAATATTAGTTAGAAAGAAAGAAAGATTAGTTTGAAAGAAAGAAAGATTAGTTTGAAAGAAAGATAGATTAGTAAGAAAGAAAGAAATAAAGAAAGATTAGGTAGAAAGAAAGAAAGATTAGTTAGAAAGAAAGAAAGATAAGTTAGAAAGATAGATAGATAGATAGATAGATAGATAGATAGATAGATAGATAGATAGATAGATAGATAGATAGATAGATAGATAGATAGATAAAGTTCATTAGTACATATAGAATGGTAGTTTAATTGAATCTAGGGCTTCAGGGAGTTTAGATTTGAGTTTATTTGGTGTCCACTGCTGGGCCACCGTAGTCTTGGCTCAATTTGAACTGTTGCAATGAAAGTCAATGGGATTTTTATGATTTTTAATATTAATTTTTAAGAAATCTGAAAGTCAAATCAGTTTGAAAAGATATAGCACACCGAGTCAGAACAGTCTGAAGGTCTGACCCGAGTTTGGAGTTTGTAGAGTTAAAGCTCTAGGACGAGTTAGAGTCAGAATTTTTTGGGTAAGAAAAATAAGAAGAAGAAGAAGAAGAAGAATAATAACTAGAAAAAGTTCGTCGAGACAAACTTTAAGTTGGCTTGTGAAAGTTTGGACCAATAAGTTTGAAGAAGTTTAAAGAAGTTTAAAGTTTAATTAGTTTATAGTTTAGTAAGAAAGAAAGAAAGATAGATTAGTTCAAAAGAAAGAAAGAAAAAAAGATTAGTAAGAAAGAAAGAAAGATAGATTAGTTAGAAAGAAAGAAAGAAAGAAAGAAAGAAAGATAGATAGATTAGTTAGAAAGAAAGATAGATTAGTAAGAAATAAAGAAAGAAAGAAATATAGATAAGTTAGAAAGAAAGAAAGATATATTAGTTAGAAAAAAGGAAAGAAAAAAAGATTAGTAAGAAAGAAAGAAAGATAGATTAGTTAGAAAGAAAAAAGGAAAGAAAGATAGATTAGTAAGAAAGAAAGAAAGAAAGATAAATTAGTAAGAAAGAAAAAAGATTGATTAGTAAGAAAGATAGAAAGATAGATAGATTAGTTAGAAAGAAAGAAAAAAAGATTAGTGAGAAAGAAAGATAGATTAGTTAGAAAGAAAGAAAGAAAGAGATTAGTTAGAAAGAAAAAGAAAGATAGATTAGTTAGAAAGAAAGAAAGATAGATTAGTTAGAAAGAAAGAAAGAAAGAAAGAAAGTTAATTAAAAAGAAAGAAAGAAAGATAGATTAGGTAGAAAGAAAGATAGAAAGATAGATAGATTAGTTAGAAAGAAAGAAAGAAAGATAGATAGATTAGTTAGAAAGAAAGAAAAAAAGATTAGTTAGAAAGAAAGAAAGAAAGATAGATTAGTTAGAAAAAAAGAAAGAAAAAAGATTAGTAAGAAAGAAAGAAAGATAGATTAGTTAGAAAGAAAAAAGGAAAGAAAGATAGATTAGTAAGAAAGAAAGAAAGAAAGATAAATTAGTAAGAAAGAAAGAAAGATTGATTAGTAAGAAAGATAGAAAGATAGATAGATTAGTTAGAAAGAAAGAAAGAAAAAAAGATTAGTGAGAAAGAAAGATAGAAAGAAAGAAAGATAGATTAGGTAGAAAGAAAGATAGAAAGATAGATAGATTAGTTAGAAAGAAAGAAAGAAAGATAGATAGATTAGTTAGAAAGAAAGAAAAAAAGATTAGTTAGAAAGAAAGAAAGAAAGATAGATTAGTTAGAAAAAAAGAAAGAAAAAAGATTAGTAAGAAAGAAAGAAAGATAGATTAGTTAGAAAGAAAAAAGGAAAGAAAGATAGATTAGTAAGAAAGAAAGAAAGAAAGATAAATTAGTAAGAAAGAAAGAAAGATTGATTAGTAAGAAAGATAGAAAGATAGATAGATTAGTTAGAAAGAAAGAAAGAAAAAAAGATTAGTGAGAAAGAAAGATAGATTAGTTATAAAGAAAGAAAGAAAGAGATTAGTTAGAAAGAAAAAGAAAGATAGATTAGTTAGAAAGAAAGAAAGATAGATTAGTTATAAAGAAAGAAAGAAAGAAAGAAAGTTAATTAAAAAGAAAGAAAGATAGATTAGGTAGAAAGAAAGATAGAAAGATAGATAGATTAGTTATAAAGAAAGAAAGAAAGTTAATTAAAAAGAAAGAAAGAAAGATTAGTTAGAAAGATAGATTAGTTAGAAAGAAAGAAAGAAAAAAAGATGAGTAAGAAAGAAAGATAGATTAGTTAGAAAGAATGAAAGAAAGAATGAAAGAAAGAAAGAAAGAAAGAAAGAAAGAAATATAGATAAGTTAGAAAGAAAGAAAGATAGATTAGTTAGAAAGAAAGAAAAAAAGATTAGTTAGAAAGAAAGAAAGAAAGAAAGATAGATTAGTTAGAAAAAAAGAAAGAAAAAAAGATTAGTAAGAAAGAAAGAAAGATAGATTAGTTAGAAAGAAAAAAGGAAAGAAAGATAGATTAGTAAGAAAGAAAGAAAGAAAGATAGATTAGTGAGAAAGATAGATTAGTTAGAAAGAAAGAAAGAAAAAAAGATTAGTGAGAAAGAAAGATAGATTAGTTAGAAAGAAAGAAAGAAAGAGATTAGTTAGAAAGAAAAAGAAAGATAGATTAGTTAGAAAGAAAGAAAGATAGATAGTTTAGTTAGAAAGAAAGAAAAATAGATTTGTTAGAATAAAAGATAGATTAGTTAAAAAGAAAGAAAGATAGATAGATTAGTTAGAAAGAAAAAAGATAGATTAGTTAGAAAGAAAGAAAGAGATTTGTTAGAATGAAGGAAAGATAGATTAGTTGGAAAGAAAGAAAGATAGATAGATTAGTTAGAAAGAAAGATAGATTAGTCAAAACGAAAAGATGGATTAGTTAGAAAGAAAGAAAAATAGATTTGTTAGCATAAAAGATAGATTAGTTAAAAAGAAAGAAAGATAGATAGATTAGTTAGAAAGAAAGTTAGATTAGTTAGAAAGAAAGAAAGATAGATTAGAAAGAAAGATAGATAGATAGATTAGTTAGAAAGAAAGATAAATAGATTAGTTAGAAAGAAAGAAAGAAAGATAGATTAGTTAGTTAGAAAGAAAGTTAGATTAGTTAGAAAGAAAGATAGATTAGTTAGAATGAAAGAAAGATAGAGTAGTTAAAAAGAAAGAAAGATAGATTAGTTAGCAAGAAAGATAGATTAGTTAGAATGAAAGAAAGATAGAGTAGTTAGAAAGAAAGAAAGATTAGTTAGAAAGAAAGATAGATTAGTTAGAAAGAAAGATAGATAGATTAGTTAGAAAGAAAGATAGATTAGTTAGAATGAAAGAAAGATAGAGTAGTTAGAAAGAAAGAAAGATAGATTAGTTAGAAAGAAAGATAGATTAGTTAGAATGAAAGAAAGATAGAGTAGTTAAAAAGAAAGAAAGATAGATTAGTTAGCAAGAAAGATAGATTAGTTAGAATGAAAGAAAGATAGAGTAGTTAGAAAGAAAGAAAGATTAGTTAGAAAGAAAGATAGATTAGTTAGAAAGAAAGATAGATAGATTAGTTAGAAAGAAAGATAGATTAGTTAGAATGAAAGAAAGATAGAGTAGTTAGAAAGAAAGAAAGATAGATTAGTTAGAAAGAAAGTTCGATTAGTTAGAAAGAAAGAAAGAAAGATAGATTAGAAAGAAAGATAGATAGATAGATAGATTAGTTAGAAAGAAAGATAAATAGATTAGTTAGAAAGAAAGAAAGAAAGATAGATTAGTTAGTTAGAAAGAAAGTTAGATTAGTTAGAAAGAAAGATAGATTAGTTAGAATGAAAGAAAGATAGAGTAGTTAGAAAGAAAGAAAGATAGATTAGTTAGAAAGAAAGATAGATAAGTTAGAAAGAAAGATAGATAGATTAGTTAGAAAGAAAGATAGATTAGTTAGAAAGAAAGATAGATTAGTTAGAATGAAAGAAAGATAGAGTAGTTAGAAAGAAAGAAAGATAGATTAGTTAGAAAGAAAGATAGATTAGTTAGAATGAAAGAAAGATAGAGTAGTTAAAAAGAAAGAAAGATAGATTAGTTAGCAAGAAAGATAGATTAGTTAGAATGAAAGAAAGATAGAGTAGTTAGAAAGAAAGAAAGATTAGTTAGAAAGAAAGACAGATTAGTTAGAAAGAAAGATAGATAGATTAGTTAGAAAGAAAGATAGATTAGTTAGAATGAAAGAAAGATAGAGTAGTTAGAAAGAAAGAAAGATAGATTAGTTAGAAAGAAAGTTCGATTAGTTAGAAAGAAAGAAAGAAAGATAGATTAGAAAGAAAGATAGATAGATAGATAGATTAGTTAGAAAGAAAGATAAATAGATTTGTTAGAAAGAAAGAAAGAAAGATAGATTAGTTAGTTAGAAAGAAAGTTAGATTAGTTAGATAGAAAGATAGATTAGTTAGAATGAAAGAAAGATTGAGTAGTTAGAAAGAAAGAAAGATAGATTAGTTAGAAAGAAAGATAGATAAGTTAGAAAGAAAGATATATATAGATTAGTTAGAAAGAAAGATAGATTAGTTAGAAAGAAAGATAGATTAGTTAGAATGAAAGAAAGATAGAGTAGTTAGAAAGAAAGAAAGATTAGTTAGAAAGAAAGATAGATTAGTTAGAAAGAAAGATAGATTAGTTAGAAAGAAAGATAGATTAGTTAGAAAGAAAGATAGATTAGTTAGAATGAAAGAAAGATAGAGTAGTTAGAAAGAAAGAAAGAAAGATTAGTTAGAAAGAAAGAAAAAAGATTAGTTAGAAAGAAAAAAGATTATTTAGAAAGAAAGATTAGTTAGAAAGAAAGAAAGATTAGTTAGAAAAAAAGAAAGAAAGAAAGGAAGATTAGTTTGAAAAAAGAAAGAAAGATAGGTAGAAAGAAAGAAAGAAGAAAGAAAGATTAGTTGGAAAGAAAGAAAGATTAGTAAGAAAGAAAGAAAGATTAGTTAGAGAGAAAGAAAGAAAGAAAGAAAGAAAGAAAGAAAAAAGATTAGTTAGAAAGAAAGAAAGAAAAAAGATTAGTTAGAAAGAAAGAAAGAGAAAAGAAAAAAGATTAGTTAGAAAGAAAGACATATTAGGTAGAAAGAAAGAATGTTTAGGTAGAAAGAAAGATTAGTTAGAAAGAAAGAAAAATTACTTAGAAAAAAAGAAAGAAAGAAAGAAAGGAAGATTAGTTTGAAAAAAGAAAGATTAGTAAGAAAGAAAGAAAGATTAGTTAGAAAGAAAGAAAGAAAGAAAGAAAGAAAGAAAGAAAGAAAGAAAGAAAAAAGATTTGTTAGAAAGAAAGAAAGAAAGAAAAAAGATTAGTTAGAAAGAAAGAAAGAAAAAAGAAAGAAAAGAAAAAAGATTAATTAGAAAGAAAGGTAAGAAAGAAAGAAAGAAAGATTAGTTGGAAAGAAATAAAGATTAGTAAGAAAGAAAGAATGATTAGTTAGAAAGAAAGAAAGAAAGAAAGAAAGAAAGAAAGAAAGAAAGAAAGAAAGAAAGAAAAAAGATTTGTTAGAAAGAAAGAAAGAAAGAAAGAAAGAAAGAAAGAAAGAAAGAAAGAAAAAAGATTAGTTAGAAAAAAAGAAAGAAAAAAGAAAGAAAAGAAAAAAGATTAATTAGAAAGAAAGGTAAGAAAGAAAGAAAGAAAGATTAGTTGGAAAGAAATAAAGATTAGTAAGAAAGAAAAAAAGATTAGTTAGAAAGAAAGAAAGAAAGAAAGAAAGAAAGAAAGAAAAAAGATTAGTTAGAAAGAAAGAAAGAAAAAAGATTAGTGAGAAAGAAAGATAGATTAGTTAGAGAGAAAGAAAGATGGATTAGTTAGAAAGAAAGAAAAAAAGATTAGTAAGAAAGAAAGAAAGATAGATTAGTTAGAAAGAAAAAAGGAAAGAAAGATAGATTAGTAAGAAAGAAAGGAAGAAAGATAGATTAGTGAGATAGATAGATTAGTTAGAAAGAAAGAAAGAAAAAAGATTAGTGAGAAAGAAAGATAGATTAGTTAGAAAGAAAGAGATTAGTTAGAAAGAAAAAGAAAGATAGATGAGTTAGAAAGAAAGAAAGATAGATTAGTTAGAAAGAAAGAAAGAAAGAAAGAAAGTTAATTAAAAAGAAAAAAAGAAATATAGATTAGGTAGAAAGAAAGATAGATAGATTAGTTAGAAAGAAAGAAAGAAAGAAAGAAAGTTAATTAAAAAGAAAGAAAGAAAGATTAGTTAGAAGGATAGATTAGTTAGAAAGAAAGAAAGAAAGAAAAAAAGATTAGTAAGAAAGAAAGATAGATTAGTTAGTTAGAAAGAAAGAAAGAAAGAAAGAAATATAGATAAGTTAGAAAGAAAGAAAGATAGATTAGTTAGAAAGAAAGAAAAAAAAGATTAGTTAGAAAGAATGAAAGATAGATAGATTAGTTAGAAAAAAAGAAAGAAAAAAGATTAGTAAGAAAGAAAGAAAGATAGATTAGTTAGAAAGAAAAAAGGAAAGAAAGATATATTAGAAAGAAAGAAAGAAAGATTAGTTAGAAAGAAAGAAAGATAGATTAGTTACAAAGAAAAAGAAAGATAGATTAGTTAGAAAGAAAGAAAGATAGATTGGTTAGAAAGAAAGAAAGAAAGAAAGTTAATTAAAAAGAAAGAAAGAAAGAAAGATTAGTTAGAAAGATAGATTAGTTAGAAAGAAAGAAAAAAATATTAGTAAGAAAGAAAGATAGATTAGTTAGAAAGAAAGAAAGAAAGATAGATTAGTAAGAAAGAAAGAAAGATTAGTTAGAAAGAAAGAAAGATTAGTTAGAAAGAAAAAGAAAGATAGATCAGTTAGAAAGAAAGAAAGATAGATTAGTTAGAAAGAAAGAAAGAAAGAAAGTTAATTAAAAAGAAAGAAAGTAAGATAGATTAGTTAGAAAGAAAGAAAGATAGATTAGAAAGAAAGAAAGATAGATTAGTTAGAAAGAAAGATAGATTAGTTAGAAAGAAAGATAAATTAGTTAGAAAGAAAGATAGATTAGTTAAAAAACAAAGAAAGAGATTTGTTAGAAAGAAAGATAGATTAGTTAGAAAGATAGATTAGTTAGAAAGAAAGATAGATTAGTTAGAAAGAAAGATAACTTAGTTAGAAATAAAGATAGATTATTTAAAAAACAAAGAAAGATGGATTTGATAGAAAGATAGATTAGCTAGAAAGATAGATTAGTTAGAAAAAAAGAAAGATAGATTAGTTAGAAAGAAAGAAAGATAAATTAGTTAGAAAGTAAGATAGATTAGTTAGAAAGAAAGATAGATTAGTTAGAAAGAAAGAAAGATAGATTAGTTAGAAAGATAGATAGATTAGTTAGAAAGAAAGATAGATTAGTTAGAAAGAAAGAAACATAGATTAGTTAGAAAGAAAGAAAGATTGGTTAGAAAGAAAGATAGATTAGTTAGAAAGATAGAAAGAAAGATAGATTAGTTAGAAAGAAAGAAACATAGATTAGTTAGAAAGAAAGAAAGAAAGAAAGATAGATTAGTTAGAAAGAAAGAAAGATTAGTTAGTTAGAAAGAAAGAAAGATAGATTAGTTAGAAAGAAAGATAGATTAGTTAGAAAGATAGATAGATATATAGATTAGTTAGAAAGAAAGAAAGATAGATTAGTTAGAAAGAAAGATAGATAGATTAGTTAGAAAGAAAGATAGATTAGTTAGAAAGAAAGATAGATTAGTTAGAAAGATAGATAGATAGATAGATTAGTTAGAAAGAAAGAAAGATAGATTAGTTAGAAAGAAAGATAGATAGATTAGTTAGAAAGAAAGATAGATTAGTTAGAAAGAAAGAAAGATAGATTAGTTAGAAAGAATGAAAAAAGAAAGAAAGAAAGAAAGATTGGTTAGAAAGAAAGATAGATTAGTTAGTAAGAAAGATATAAAGAAAGATGGATTAGTTAGAAAGAAAGAAACATAGATTAGTTAGAAAGAAAGAAAGAAAGAAAGATACATTAGTTAGAAAGACTAGTTAGTTAGAAAGAAAGAGATAGATTAGTTAGAAAGAAAGATAGATAGATAGATAGATTAGTTAGAAAGAAAGAAAGATAGATTAGTTAGAAAGAAAGAAAGATATATTAGTTAGAAAGAAAGATAGATAGATTAGTTAGAAAAAAAAGATAGATTAGTTAGAAAGAAAGATAGATTAGTTAGAAAGAAAGATAGATAGATTAGTTAGAAAGAAAGAAAGATTAGTTAGAAAGAAAGAATGATAGATTGGTTAGAAAGAAAGAAAGATAGATTAGTAAGAAAGAAAGAAAGGAATAAAGAACGATAGATTAGTTAGAAATAAAGATAAAGTAGTTAGAAAGAAAGATAGATAGATTAGTTAGAAAGAAAGATAGATAGATAGATTAGTTAGAAAGAAAGATAGATTATTTAGAAAGAAAGAAAGATAGATTAGTTAGAAAGAAAGAAAGATTAGTTAGAAAGAAAGAAAGATTAGTTAGAAAGAAAGATAGATAGATTAGTTAGAAAGAAAAAAAGAAAGAAAGAAAGAAAGAAAGAAAAATTGGTTAGAAAGAAAGATAGATTAGTTTGAAAGATAGAGATTAGTTAGAAAGAAAAGATTAGTTAGAATGAAAGAAAGATAGATAGATTAGTTAGAAAGAAAGAAAGATAGATAGATTAGTTAGAAAGAAAGAAAGATTAGTTAGAAAGAAAAAAGATAGATTAGTTAGAAAGAAAGAATAAAAGAAAGTAAGAAAGAAAGAATGAAAGATTGGTTAGAAAGAAAGAGATTAGTTAGAAAGATAGATAGATTAGTTAGAAAGAAAGAAAAGTTAGAATGAAAGAAAGATAGAGTAGTTAGAAAGAAAGAAAGATAGATAGATTAGTTAGAAAGAAAGATAGATTAGTTAGAAAGAAAGTAAGGTAGATTAGTTAGAAAGAAAGATAGATTAGTTAGAAAGAAAGAAAGATTAGTTAGAAAGAAAGAAAGATAGATCAGTTAGCAAGAAAGAAATATTAGTTAGAAAGAAAGAAAGATTAGTTTGAAAGAAAGAAAGATTAGTTTGAAAGAAAGATAGATTAGTAAGAAAAAGAAATAAAGAAAGATTAGGTAGAAAGAAAGAAAGATTAGTTAGAAAGAAAGAAAGATAAGTTAGAAAGATAGATAGATAGATATATAGATAGATAGATAGATAGATAGATAGATAGATAAAGTTCATTAGTACATATAGAATGGTAGTTTAATTGAATCTAGGGCTTCAGGGAGTTTAGATTTGAGTTTTTGTGTTGTTCACTACTGGGCCACCGTAGTCTTGGCTCAATTTGAACTGTTGCAATGAAAGTCAATGGGATTTTTATGATTTTTAATATTAATTTTTAAGAAATCTGAAAGTCAAATCAGTTTGAAAAGATATAGCACACCGAGTCAGAACAGTCTGAAGGTCTGACCCGAGTTTGGAGTTTGTAGAGTTAAAGCTCTAGGACGAGTTAGAGTCAGAATTTTTTGGGTAAGAAAAATAAGAAGAAGAAGAAGAAGAAGAATAATAATAAGTTTAAATAGGATTTCAGTAAGTTGGCTTTTCCAAGCCAACTTAATAAGTTTAAATAGGATTTCAGTAAGTTGGCTTTTCCAAGCCAACTTAATGATGCGGTTGAAGCAACATGAGTCACAGAGCGCAGAGCGTCGAGTCCGCATTGAAAAGTTCAAAGGAAAGACATTGATGCGTAGTGTATTATACAGTATCTATCTATGCAATAGTTTATTCAGCATTTTCTTTTAACAGTTTTAAAGGAGCTGTATGTAAGAAATTTATTTCAATTAATCATAAATTTTCCCTGATATGTCACTAGACATTAAGAAATCATGTTCATTTCAAATACTTATATCACTGACAACAGTAGTCCAGCCAGGATATTGTCATTTAAAAAGTGAAGTTGCAGCCCTCAACTGATGTTGATGTTGTCATGTTGTGTTTTGGTCTGAGTGCCACCCTCCACCAATCTACCAATCATGAAGTCAGTAGTGTTGCTGGATTCGGGTTGCCAGCTCTGCTCTAGTTCCCACAGCTGCAGCTAATAACGTGTCGTAATCGGATCCTGCAGCATATCTGGCAACCTTGAGTCAGTAATTTGAAAGTGATTGCAGTACCAGTTTTGGCCACAATCGAACATACGGCTCCTTTAAATTTCAATTACTGTGTGCATGAAGAACAATTATAGGGCTCTGACTCTACTCTATTGTTGTGATCTAAGGGACATGATCAAGGTACAGCAATACAGTCCAGCAAGATAGTCATTTTGTGCGAAACAATAGACCTTTATCTACAAATCAACTTAAAAATTCATTTCTACCTCACATTATACTATAGAATGGCTTCTGAACACTTATAATATAGTGCATGAAAACTTCACCATAAAAATACCAGTTTTTCTAACCCATACATGCTTAAACAATTGCCTGATGGGCTGAATGAGCCCTTCTCTGATCACTGCGATTGCCTCTATAATCCTGTACAGTAAAATAAATAAGAGGGATTCGGGAAAGAATTTGAGACTTGGCGTGACGTCATGCGCGTTCACGCTCACCTGGCTATGTCTGGCAGGTTTGTGTATTCGCTGCCATCATCCGCATCAGCGAAGACAACTCGAGCGACAAAACTTTAGTCAACTTTCGACAAAAGTAGAAGATGGATTCAAAGAGACCGGCTTGTAGTTCATTCCAAACCCCAACGCAAACTCCACGTAAGACAAAGAAAAGGGCCAAATTGGAGTCAGACAAGCTATTTCCCTGTAAATGTAACCTTGTAGTGTGTGAATTAATTACATGTTGTGTATAGTTACCCTTTTTTGTCTTCTAAATGTATGAACTATTGTGACCTTGCCCAGGGACATTTCACATAAATGTTCATCAGTGTGTATTGTCCCTGTGAAAAAAATCTACTAAATAAATCAGCACTACATGTAGTTTAGTGATTCGCTATTCGAGTAAAACAGTTTAAGATTCTTGAGTGTGATATAAAATGCTGATATACAAGTTAGATAATTAGACACAAATTTTGAGCAAATTACTGCCTAATTAGGATGTATTGCTATTGGAATATGCTACTTAGCAGATCAATAAAACAGGCTAAACCCCCGCAAATCTTCGGCGGATTAGCCTGTTTGGCTTTTACGGTAACGTCATAGTGTCATTTGATTGTTTATTACCTTGAGACATTTGAGTGTACTTTGTTGACCAATAGGGATCTTCGCCGTGACGTCACGATGCGCTCTGGTTGGCAAAAAGAAAAGTAATGGCTTGCTGCGCAGCGCGAACACAGAAGACAAATGGTTGTATCGTGCTGTGTGATCGGCTGTGTTAACAGGTTCGATAAGAGTAACCTTCTACCGCGTACCTAAACAGCTTGAATCAAGAAGATAGCTGTGGATTTCTGCAATTAGGCGTCTAGAATAGGGTACACATTTAAACCCAGATATCACCATGATAAGTACTGAGCTGATTACATCAAGACAAACAAAAAATGTATTACAAGTTTTTTTGAAATTGTTTGTTATTAACATTTGTTATTAACATTATTAACATTTGTTGTTAACAGTTATTAACATTATTAACATTTGTTGTTAACATAGACAAACGGTGCATAATCTAATTACGTATGTGCTAATTTGCATAAATACCCAAACAGATCTAAACATTGGGTATAGCCAGGTGAAAATGTCTTGTTGAATCTTGTTGACACCTTACAGTAAAATACCTAATGTTAAGGTCTGAACGGAACCCATTCAGGCTATATGAACATTAATACATGGAGGCTGGAAGAAGTACTTTAGAAACCAAACCAGCCTTTATTAATTTGTATTGCAGAGATGGGGTTTGGGGCTGAAACAAGACAAAAGGGTAAAATAAAAAGTGGCTGGATCAAAAAATCAAATTACGTACACAATGCACGACTAGAGAAGTTCATCTTCATTCTCTTCACAGGCCTTCTGTATTGAGTTTGGTTCTTTCTGCCAACCAGTTCGCGGCCACGCCCATATCGTGACGTCACATTTGACTCCGGCGAACATCCCTATAGACATGTGCCGGTATTCGGTAATGCGATAAATCACGGTAATGAATATGCACGATATTGTTATCGCGGGCACTTCAAAATAATGTGAAAAATAATAGATCCGAATTTAGATTTTTAGACTGCGCATT
Organism: Semotilus atromaculatus; assembly: GCA_031834385.1. Lineage (NCBI taxonomy): Eukaryota > Metazoa > Chordata > Actinopteri > Cypriniformes > Leuciscidae > Semotilus > Semotilus atromaculatus. Next base: position 13,204,599 of record JAULUF010000014.1, read on the forward strand.
ATCTTATTTTCCATCAACCGCTTAAGAAAACACTGCGTATATGCTGCGCAAAACACGTGGCACTCTGATGTAAACAATCCCCACATGTATAAGCACTGTATGCATGCGGCGCAGTGCGCACTCTCGTCTAATAAACAATCCTCACATGGAGAAGCAGCATGGCGGAAGGAGGAACACTGCCGACGATTCATCCCCCTTCTAAAACTCACGCATTCAGCTCGAGACTCACGCAATCGACACTCCTCACACGCTCACGCCACACATACATTTTCTCACGCAGAGAAAAATCGCGGAGCAAAGAGGACACTGACACCGACAGACTAGAACGAGCAGGTATACTTTTGATATAAAAAAATATATATCAGCTCTCACTCAGGTTCTGTCCATTTTATTACGAAATTCAGACAATAAATGCCGTTTTGGCGTTTGTAAATGTGACGTGACAGATCGCTGTAGCGCCTCAGTTCAAGTAAACCGATCATCTGATACTTTTTATATAAAGATAAAGTAGCCTACAACTTACCAAAAGTTAGGCTATGCCTCATACATAATATCGATCAATCAGTGTTTTTCAACCATGGAAAGAGGTCAGTAAAACTGCAGGAGAGCAATATGTCACAGAATGTTACATTTACCTCAGGAAAGCCATTTAATGACCAACACGTTAGTTGACTAGAAAAAATAACTATAGAGAGGAGTATTTTGCTAAATATGCGCATTATATAACATAGGCTATTTATTATAGTTTTACTTGTGTCATTACATAATTTTTATTATAATGAAAGCCGCATTATATTTAATTTGTTATTTTTAACCTTTAATAATGCCAGCTGATAGGGCTCTGTATGTTTACAACATTATGTGAGATATATTTTTTCTTGAGAAAAATTAACATTTTAATTAACATGTTTAACATCTACTGTAGCCTACCTAATATTTATAGTCAATATTGAATCAAGATTAAACTGAAATCGTGAAAATTGTGTTAAGCAATCATACAAACAGTAGCCTACCAGTCATTGTACCATGTAAACATTGTAACATATTGTCACTAAACTTAATACAATTCTGTTTAGTTACCAAATGTTTTGACAATCACAATTACATCTATTGTGATGCAAGATTTTTTTTTTTACATCCCCCCAATCAGGCACGTGCACACATAGACATCAAAAGGGGCTTGAGCACCTGCCCTTTTTATTCCTGGAGAGAAAGTGCCCTTTTTTCTGGGGTGCTTTTATTTTTATTTTTGAAAAATAATATATATTCCTGTTTGCGCACAGCTTCCCTGTCAAACAAATATATTTATTGAATAGTGTATCTAAATATCAGGTCAGGAGTTCTGAAGCACTCCCTCTCGTCCCTTAAAATACGGAATCATCCCGTATTTACAAGTAAAATGATGCGTCCCGTATCAAATCAATAAGGGAAGCGATTTGTCCCGTACTTTACATAAGGCCCACACAAAGTTGAGTAAAAACTTTAAACCCGCCACAAGTTAAAGCTGCCGTCGGCAACTCTGGCTGATTGAGTGGACTTAGGCAAAATTTTGAATGTTTACAACTCTCGTACCCCTCCTATCAACGAATACCCTCCCACAGAGTTCGTGCTCGTCAGTGCGCCATCACTCTTTGCTACTGCGCGAACTTCAGGCACACGCATGTGATTGACGTGTGCGTGCACGACTTGTGATTGACAGTCATATCTCACACCCCCCTGCGGTGATTGGACACAATGAACCGGGAGCGGTGGATTTTTGCAAAACAAATAACACGCTTCAGGTGGAGTTAGAAGCTCTGTTTTTTTTCTAAAACCACTTTATGTTGTTCTGTCGGAATATAGTGTCGAATTCGCTGAATATGATTAAAAAAAAGTTGCCGACGGCAACTTTAAAAGAGAGCCCGCTGCCTGTGACTGTGCTGACTCACAGAAAGACGAGCGCCAGATCATGCGCAAATTGCGCATGCACAGACCGCGCGCAGAATACAGTCATTCGCGCTTGAACGAACAATAACACACAATTATGCCAAAATCCAAAATGTCGTTTGTTAAGTTTCTTCAATCTCATAACATAAGAGCAGTCTTATGATGGACATAAAGAGTTGTGAGAGAATGAGGCGCGTGTGAGATCCGCGTCTCTGTCAGAAGCGGCTGGTCTTAAAGGGCCAGCTGCCAATAACGCGTTCTGTCAGTAAAGTTAATCAAAGAACAAAGGGAACAGAGAAAATTACCCACTGCTCTTGACTAAAGAACTTGTGTAGCTTTAATATGGATTAGTCTATATATAATTTATGCAGCGCAGACTGTCTGATAACTTTATTCAATTCCTGTATATGTCCTACCTGTTAGACAGGAAGGGCACAGGTAAATATGACATTTATTATGGGTTTATGTGAGGATTGTTTGAAGTTTACTTAAATTACAAGCTGTTTTATTTTTTGAAGCTTAATAAATGTTTTTAAAAAATGTAATACTAAGGAGACCATGGTTTCTGTGTGAACTGATTATTTTGTAGACATCTTTTGAAAATGAAACAATTGCGTGAGTTTGAGGAAGATAAAAATTAACTTTTAAAATATTTTTTTTAAAGAAATTCAGAGTTGTGTTAATATAGTATATACTTTTTTGTTTAAAAAAAGTAAAAAAAAAACGTAATTATGAGAAGTGCCCTTTTTTTCACTTGAGCCCCTGCCCCTCAAAATGTCTGTGCACGTCCCTGCCCCCAATCCATCGGTTTCTCTTGTGCAATTAAAATACCGTGATAATACCGTATACCATGATACAAGCTCAATCAATTAATCGCAGCATGAAAATTTTATACCGGCACATGCCTATATGGTATAATTATTATTTTGAGCTTTTACAAAGTAATAACTTATATTGTTCATGAACGTGTTTCCATAATAATACAATCATAAGTGGATACAGTAAACACATAAAACAGTTCAACATGGAGATAGATGGAAACAAAAACCGAAGTTTTCCACTACCCCCGTTTTCCCCTTACACATAAGTGTGTAATTTACTCAAATGTCTTTCCTTTCATATATTAAAAATGACATGCAGATTTATTACTTTATTACCTCTGAAGACATTATGACTGTAAACAAAGGATTTGTGCGGCTGATGCTCCTTTGGTTATGAACAGCTTGTGCAAGCGTGCGTGCGCATGTGGTCCATGAGCGTGCACACCTCTGGTTGCAGTTTCGTTTGTCGCCAGAGGGGGCATAGTTCTGCAAAAACTCAGAGACTTGCGCAATGCACCTTTAACTTACAATATCCAATCCACTTTATTTCTATAGCACATTTTATAAACAGAAAGTTTCCAAAGTGCTGCACAGAAGATTCAAACATACAAATCAATTAACATACAATAAAAACAAAATTACGAAATAAGAACATATTAATCCTAAAATACAGTAAAACAATAAAAGACATCAGAGGACCACACAACTCACGCGGAATTAAAAGCCAAGGAATAAAAATGTGTCTTTAGACGAGTCTTAAAACTCTCATCTGTCGAGGCAGTTCGAACATGGAGGGGCAGAGCGTTCCAAAGTTTTGGTCCCACCACAGAAAAGGCCCTGTCCCCTCGAGTTTTGAGTCTTGTCTTAAGAACCGCAAGTTGGAGCTGGCCCTCCGACCTCAGTGACCTCGTTGGCGCATAAATTTGAATGAGGTCCGCAATATATGTTGGGGCCAGTCCATTTACAGCTTTAAAAACAAACAATAAAATCTTAAAATCAATCCTAAAACGAACAGGAAGCCAGTGCAATGAGGCGAAAATTGGAGTTATGTGTGTGCGCTTTTTGGTTCCTGTTAAAAGTCGTGCTGCAGAATTTTGGACTAACTGTAAGCGTGAATGTGCGGAATGATTTATACCGGTATAGAGTGCATTACAGTAGTCTAATCGAGAAGAAATAAAAGCATGTGTAGCTTGTTCAAAACTGTTAAAAGACAAAAACGGTTTAACTTTAGCTAAAAGGCGAAGATGATAAAAACTAGATTTCACAACTGCATTTATTTGTTTATCAAATTTAAGATCACTGTCTATTTTAACCCCCAGATTAGTTATAACAGGATGCACAAAGTCATTTAGGCAACCCAAATCTATCATGGGGTTTGTGGGGCCAAAATGCATGATCTCGGTTTTACTCTCATTTAGTTTTTAAAAATTTTGTGCTAACCACGCTTTGACATCATTTAAACAGTCAAGTAGAGGTGTCTGGGCGCTGCCTTCATGCTTTCTGATTGGCAAATAAATTTGGCAGTCATCAGCATAAAGATGATAGGAGATGCCATGTTTTTTAAAAATTAGTCCCAGTGGAAGGAGGTAAATTGCAAAAAGAATAGGACCAAGAATTGATCCCTGAGCGACCCCACAGTTAAGAGGCAAAGTTGATGAAATAAAGTCGCCCGTTTTAACAGAGTAGCATCTCCCGAAAAAATAAGACTGAAACCATTTTAGGGCAATCCCCCTGACTCCCACACAGTTTTCCATACGAGATAAAAGAATTGTGTGGTCAACTGTGTCAAAAGCAGCAGTGAGATCTAAAAGCACTAAAATGGCTGAATCACCAGAATCTGTCATTAAAAACAGGTCATTTAAAACCTTTAAAAGTGCAGACTCAGTGCTATGAAATGCTTTAAAACCTGACTGAAAAATACCTAAAGTGCCATGTGCTTCCAAAAAAGACTGTAGCTGCATCAATACACATTTTTCCAAAATTTTTGATAAAAAGGGAAGTTTTGAAATAAGGCGATAATTTGAAACTTTCGTGGAATCAAGTCCAGCTTTCTTAATTAGTGGCTCAATCACTGCTTTTTTACAAAATGCAGGCACGACTCCAGAAGACAGACTACTATTTATAATTTCTTCAACATGAGAGCCAATCGTTTCCCACACATCCTTAAAAAGGCGTGACGGGACAGGGTCCATAGGGGATGTGGAGGGTTTAATTTGAGAAACGATCTTTGTAAGAGATGGTAGTGAAACTAGCTCAAACTGACAAAAAATACCAGAGTAATGCATGTTTAAAGAGAAGTTAAGAAAAGAAGATGATATATTGGCTCTGATATTTGAAACCTTACTATTAAAAAATTCCAAAAATATCTCACAGATATCAGGTGAAAATTCAATAGAGGTGGATTGTGGAGGGTTCAGTACAGACCCAATGGTTTTAAAAAGAACACGTGGATTGTTGGCATTTTGAGAAACTATTTCTGAAAAATATTTAGTTTGTTTAACTTTAAAAATGTTTTGATATTTTCTCCAACTCTCCTGTAAAATCTGATAAAACACCTGAAGCCCATCCTTTTTCCCTTCTACACTCTCGTCTGACTGCGCGTGTGGCTTCACAATGTCAAGGCTCAGACTTTGGTCTAGGGCGCATAGCTGTTATTGGAGCTACAGTGTCCAGGACCTCAGAACAGGTGGACAAAAAAAACATTACTTAGTTGCTCTGTGTCTAAGGCAGCGGAGTCGCCGTTTGCATGCACATGTGTAGAAAAAAGAGAAGAAAAACACAAGAAAGTGTCGGGCTTCAGAGTGCGGCCATAACGCACGAGAGCGGGTGTTTTAACTAGCTCGTTAAAAACAAAATCAAACATGGCAGGACAATGATCCGAAAAAATAGCATCAGACACTAATACATTATCAATAGGCAACCCATAGGACAGTACAAGATCCAGTAAATGCCCATGTATTTGTGTGGATCCTGCAACATGTTGAGTTAAATTAAAACCATCAATCAAATCTAAAAACTCTTTCGCCATAGCCTTTGAAGGGCAGCAGACGTGTACATTAAAATCACCAACAATTAAAATCTTGTCATAATTCGTCCTTACAACTGCAATAAAATCTGAAAAGTCCTTTATAAAGTCATGATTATGCTTTGGCGGCCGGTATATCACCGCGCACAAAACAGGATTTCGCGCACCCAGTTCAAAGCAACTTAGCTCAAATGAAGTAAAAGCCATCGACAATGGCTTACAATGTAAGTGACTCTTTAATATTGTGGCAATACCTCCTCCACGTCCAGTCGTACGCGGTGTGTTAATAAAAGTACACTAGGGAGGTAGCAGTTCCGAGAAGACAGTGGACTCACCCAGATTAATCCATGTTTCCGTAATAAAGAATAAATCCAATGAATGCGTATTGAAGAAGTCCTTTAAAATAAATGACTTGTTCATCACGGACCTTGCATTCAAAAGTGCACACCTGGTATATCCGCCAGATAAAAGGGACACGACTTTGAAGATCCCTTGTTATTATATTCAGCACACGAATCCACTAAAACTTTAATATTTAAGAGCTCTATGCGATCGTACACCCGCAGAGAGTCAGTGGTCCTAATGATATTCAATAAAAACAGTATAAAACTTGTAACAGTCAGGATAGCCAAACAGCGAGCCAGCCACGCCGGCGCCATCTTGGATTTTTGAGAGAACAAAAATCTCAATAGAGAGAACAGGACTGGTAGGAATCTCAGCTGATCTCATCATCATAATCTCAAATGCTAAATTCAATGTACAGAACTTTCTCAGTTTATATACACTTTAATTTAGTATTGGAACCTAAATTAAACATTTAATACATTTGTAATACAACACCTATATTTAAGCATTAAAAGGCCCTTATCATGGATTTTTTAAAAGTTTCCTAATGTTGTTTTGGAGTCTCCTACAAAAGGTTTGCATGCATCAAATGTCAAAAAACTGTTTCATTTTCTCATAATATACATTTGCACATCACCAGATTTTCAGTGAATCTCAAACGACTCACCAAATTAACCCTCTGGGGTCTGAAAACGCGCCGGCGCTGTCAGATAACGACTGGAAGCAAGTGCAGTGAAACAATGTTTATTATTAAGAATAAACAGAAGCTCAAGTCAGACACATAGAACACAGGAAACACAGACAGGGCGAGCGACGCAGGGACCTTGACAGGCAACCGGGTGGTAGTGATGATCTGTGGTGAATAATCCAGTGTCCAGGGAAGCGTGAGCAGTACCGGCAGTGCAGGAACAGGAAACAATCCGGGAGCACGAACACCACGAAGACCACGAAGACGACCACGAAACGGGACAGGAACCAACACGGAACATACCAAAACGATCTGACAAAGAGAGACACCAGTCACTGGAATAAATAGCCGCTGTGAAGTGACAACAGCTGGCGTCGATGATCAGCGGCGCTAAAGTGGCCACGCCCACACAGAGACACACGCAACACACACATAATCACGAGACATGAAGAAGGCAGAGAATTCAAAAACCGTGACAGTACCCCTCCCTCTAGGAACGCCGCCTGGCGTTCCCCGACTCCCTTACCTGTCGATTGTAATCATCGATAAGGGAGTGATCCAGGATGTCCCTAGCAGGAACCCAACTTCTCTCCTCCGGACCGTAACCTTCCCAGTCCACCAGGTACTGAAACCCTCGTCCCCTCCGTCTCGAGTCCAGAATGCGATTTACCGAATAAGTAGGCTCCCCATCTACGAGACGCAGCGGGGGGGGGAACCGGGACTGGCGGATTAATGTGAGAATAAAACACGGGTTTAATTTTAGACACATGAAAGGCGGGATGAATCCTCCTGTACGCCGGAGGGAGTTTGAGTCGGACCGTCACCGGACTAATGATCTTGGTGACGGCAAACGGGCCAATAAATTTAGGAGCAAGCTTATTAGAGACGGAACGCAAAGGAATATTCTTGGTAGAAAGCCACACTTTTTGACCGACGACGTATACGGGAGGTCTCGACCGGTGGCGATCGGCCGTAGCCTTGGTGCGTGCCCCCACTTGGAGCAGAGTCTCACGGGCTCTGGTCCATGTGCGGTGGCACCTCTGGACGAAAGCGTGAGCGGAGGGGACCGCGACTTCGGATTCCAGACTCGAAAAAACTGGTGGCTGGTAACCTAAACTACACTCAAACGGAGATAGGCCCGTGGATGACACTGGTAACAAATTGTGGGCGTACTCCACCATAGAGAGTTGCTGACTCCAGGAGGAAGGATTTTTGGACACCAAACATCGCAACATTCTCTCCAAATCTTGGTTGGCTCTCTCGGTTTGACCATTGCTCTGGGGATGAAAACCAGAAGATAGACTGACAGTCGCACCCAGCAATCTACAAAATTCTCGCCAAAATCTGGACACAAACTGGGGCCCCCTGTCGGAAACCACGTCTGTCGGGAGGCCATGTAAACGAAACACGTGGTCAACCACAGTCACCGCTGTCTCCTTGGCAGAGGGTAATTTAGGCAAGGGGATGAAATGAGCCGCCTTCGTGAACCGGTCCACCACGGTCAAAACGACCGTCATACCCTGGGAGGGTGGGAGGGCGGTAATAAAATCTAGCGCAATATGGGACCAGGGTCTCGAAGGGACTGACAGCGGTTGGAGTAACCCATCTGGGGGTCGGTTGGAAGTCTTACCAGTGGCGCAAACCGAGCAAGCCAAAACAAAACTGCGGATGTCACGAGCCATGGATGGCCACCAAAACCGTTGCTTGACCAAAAACCTGGTACGATTAACTCCTGGATGACAAGCCACGTTGGAACAATGCCCCCACTGGATAACGTCCGACCGTAACTCCTCCGGCACAAATAATCGATTCGGTGGACCCCCGGGCGGAGGCGTTACCCCTTCTAAGGCCGTCTTGACCCTCGATTCGACCTCCCATGTGAGTGTGGAGACAAATAAGTTGTCTGGTAAAATGCACTCGGGAGTAGACGGGCGTTCGGAATGATCAAAAATGCGTGACAATGAATCGGGTTTGATGTTTTTAGAACCCGGGCGGTACGAGAGAGAAAAATCAAAACGACCGAAAAAAAGAGCCCACCGAGCCTGCCTGGAGTTGAGTCTCTTAGCCGTTCTGATATATTCTAAGTTCTTGTGATCGGTCCAGACAATGAAAGGTACCCCCGACCCTTCCAACCAATGACGCCACTCTTCCAACGCTAATTTGACTGCCAACAACTCCCGGTTACCAATGTCATAGTTACGTTCGGCAGGGGATAATCGATGAGAAAAAAACGCGCAAGGATGCATCTTGTCGTCTGTGGAAGCACGTTGGGAAAGAACCGCACCTACCCCCACCTCTGACGCGTCGACCTCCACCACGAACTGACGTGACAGGTCAGGGGCCACGAGAATGGGAGCCGAAACAAAGCGACTCTTAAGTTTGGAAAATACAGCCTCCGCTGTATCAGACCACCTGAACGTAGTTCTGGGGGAGGTCAAGGCAGTCAGAGGAGCGGCTAGTTGGCTGAAATTACGAATGAACCGTCGATAAAAATTGGCGAACCCCAGAAACCTCTGTAGGGCCTTACGGGAATCTGGACTTGGCCAATCTACCACAGCCTTAACCTTGTCGGGATCCATACGTATTCCCTCAGACGAGACTATGTATCCTAGAAAAGATACCGACTGTGCATGAAAATCGCATTTCTCTGCCTTGACAAAAAGCCCATTCTCTAGCAACCTCTGAAGCACTCGTCGAACGTGCTGCACATGTTCCTGGAGAGAAGATGAAAAAATCAATATGTCATCCAGGTAAACATATATGAACTGATCTACCATATCTCGCAGCACGTCGTTGACGAGTGCCTGGAAGACCGCTGGGGAGTTGGACAACCCAAAAGGCATGACCAAGTATTCAAAGTGACCCCTGGGGGTGTTGAAAGCGGTCTTCCATTCATCCCCCTTCCTGATACGAACCAAATGATAAGCATTGCGTAAGTCCAACTTAGTGAATACTGATGCTCCCTGCAACCTCTCGAAAGCTGAAGACATCAACGGCAAAGGATAAGTATTCTTTACCGTGATGTTGTTCAACTCCCGGTAGTCAATACAAGGTCTCAGAGATCCATCCTTCTTACCCACAAAGAAGAACCCCGCCCCCGTTGGAGAAGAGGAAGGCTGGATGAACCCTGATGCTAGAGAATCAGAAATATATTTCTCCATGGCCTCCCTCTCAGGAACAGAGAGTGAGTATAACTTGCCCTTAGGCAGAGACTTACCTGGCACTAAGTCTATGGCACAGTCATAGGGACGGTGAGGAGGAAGAGAAGCAGCCCGGGACTTACTGAACACTTCCTTCAGATCAAGGTACTCGGTGGGCACGTTTGATAAATCCCCTGCCTCCTCCTGTAACACAGAAACAGGAACAGACGGACAAGCAGAGACAAGACAAGACTCATAACAAGAATTACTCCAAGCAGAAATGGAGTGCCGATGCCAGTCAACCCGGGGGTTATGTTCGTTAAGCCAAGGATGGCCGAGAACTATGGGAGCTAATGGTGAGTTCATGAGGAGAAATTATATATTTTCTGTGTGATTGCCAGAGGTGATAAGTGTAATGCGTTCAGTGGTGAGAGAAATGTTCGGAAGTTCCTGTCCATTGAGTGCATGAACAGATATCTTGCGGGTGAGTGACTGAACCGGGATGTTAAGTCTCTGAACGAGCTTACTGTCAATGAAGTTCCCCTCCGCTCCTGAGTCCAGTAAAGCTTGACAGGTGTGGGTGCCGGTTGCCCATCTCAGTCTTACCGGGAGGAGCGTGGATGATGGTGATGAGGTCTTCTCGGCGGAGATCCCACCCGATAGTAGCCTCAGATTTACTATCGGGCTTGGACTTTTACCGGGCAGGTGTAACTAAAATGGCCCGCTCCCCCGCAGTACAGACAGAGTCCTTGGGACCTCCGCCTCTCCTTCTCCTCCCGGGAAAGCCGAGCTCTACCCACCTGCATGGGCTCAGGATCGTTGCTTTGGCTGACCGTGTCCCTACCGCTGTTCGGAAAAGACTCCATGCCGCCAGGTGATCGGTTGGAAACACCCCGAGATACGAGCATCCACTCTCAACGCCAGGTCGATAAGTCCATTCAGAGTCTTGGGTAAATCCAACATGTATATTTCCCTTTGGACACGGTCAGCCAGCCCACGCAGGAACATGTCCCACTGCGCCTCCTCGTTCCACTGGCACTCGGCCGCCAACGTGCGGAACTCAATGGAATAGTCGGAAACCGAACGCTTGCCTTGTTCCAGGTCGGCGAGAAGTCTAGCTGCCTCTCTTCCCGCCATCGATCGGTCAAAGACCCGCTTCATCTCCTCGGCGAGTGCCAGGAACGAGGAACAGCATGGATCTTGATTCTCCCACACTGCCGTTCCCCATAACGCCGCTCTCCCAGTCAGCAGGGTGAGAACAAAGGCCACCTTTGTCTCCTCTTTCAAAAAAGTGCATGGCTGCAAAGAGAAATGCATGGAACACCTGGTCAAAAAGGCCCTACAAAAATTGGGTTCTCCACTGTACGACTCAGGTACCGGCAACCGTGGCTCGGACTGGGAGAGCGACTCCGGTGGCGTGGGTTGAACAGGCGGTGTGGGTGGCGCAGTGGGAGCTCTCAGAAGTTGTAGCTGTTGGGTGAGTTCAGACACCTGCGTCACTAAGGTCTGTACCGCCCTGCCAGTGTTACTGATGTTTATCTCTTGCGAATCCATCCGTGCTATGCTGCGATTAATGAATTCCTCCAGACTGCTCGGGGATCCTCCTGCTGCTTCCATAACGGTCAGATCGTTATGTCAGATAACGACTGGAAGCAAGTGCAGTGAAATAATGTTTATTATTAAGAATAAACAGAAGCTCAAGTCAGACACATAGAACACAGGAAACACAGACAGGGCGAGCGACGCAGGGACCTTGACAGGCAACCGGGTGGTAGTGATGATCTGTGGTGAATAATCCAGTGTCCAGGGAAGCGTGAGCAGTACCGGCAGTGCAGGAACAGGAAACAATCCGGGAGCACGAACACCACGAAGACCACGAAGACGACCACGAAACGGGACAGGAACCAACACGGAACATACCAAAACGATCTGACAAAGAGAGACACCAGTCACTGGAATAAATAGCCGCTGTGAAGTGACAACAGCTGGCGTCGATGATCAGCGGCGCTAAAGTGGCCACGCCCACACAGAGACACACGCAACACACACATAATCACGAGACATGAAGAAGGCAGAGAATTCAAAAACCGTGACAGGCGCGTTTTGCGTGATTTTTTTCACATAGCAACAAAACAGACTTAAAACACTAAGTCATTTTTTGTCATACACACTTAAGAAATATGAAAAAATTAACTGTTAAATGTCTACTTTTTATGGGTCCAATCGAAATAAAACATTGTACTTTTGAAAATAAACAGGGTGTGCTTTCTGCCTCTCTGTCTCCGTAAACTTTTTTTCTGGAGCACGTCTCTAAACTTAAACAAAACTCAGCGAATACTAGTCACACATGCATGAGCAATATATCTTTATAATCATTTAAGTGTGTACTTTTAAATTATCCAATTCAAAACTAAAACAAATATTTTCTGTTTATGTAATCTATATAAAAAGAGAGAGATGTCAGTCGTTCTCATTTCAGCTAATTATCTTTTAATGTGACCACGCCCACAGAGAGCGCGCGCTATTCAAACGCAAATGATCTGAGGCAAGCCATGCAAACTGTTAACGCCCCCATATCAGCTGGATAAAACACATCAAGTTGAACAAGAATCGTGGACTTTACCTCGTCTTGCTGCGCTCTGAGGAATAATACTATTGCCCTAATCCTGGAACAATTTACCTCAGAAGTGCTGATAGTTTATTTCCGAGGAGCAACGAATCAAGCTGATGTAGTAAGTTATTTATTCTTAAGAGCCTTGTTATAATCGCGATATTGATAGTGTGAATGATGAATGAAAGGCACAGAAGCGCGCGCGCGCGCGCTGTTGTTTACAGCCGTACACACTCGCATAAACACGATATGTTACAGACTAAATATGAATATTTAGACAAGATTTCATTGATTAGTTTTGGATTATAACGTTTTTACTGTAAAAACAGCCTACTGCCACATTAAATAAGATTTTGTTCGCCAATTTCTGCTCATATGTTACCCTTGAAATACGTATACTTTTTACAAAGAAAGATTACACTTGAAATATTGTTAAAATTGTAATCTTTTTTTGTTGTGTTTTATTAGTGACAAATTTGGGGAGAGGATACATATTCCAAAACTTTCTGAAAATACAGTATGAGAATTAACTGCACAATTAGGATATTACACAATTTGCATGCATACAAAATATGTGGATAAAGACAAATGTTTTTCAAGTTGTTTCCAACTCTAACTTTGAACCAATTCTGTAGAATATATATATTCTTCAGAATTGGTTCAAAGTTAGAGTTGGAAACAACTTGAAAAACATTTGTCTTTTTCCACTGGGTACCACAAGAAAGTGCGAGGACAAAATATATATATATATATGTGTGTGTGTGTGTGTGTGTGTGTGTGTGTGTATATAGCTGTATATAGTGACACACCTGTGTGAAAGGCTAATTATGCGCTCATTATTATGCAAGGCTCATTATGCAAGGCCATTGTCCTCTTAGGTGAGAATCACGCGCACTCAGGTGAGAATCACGCCCACTCGCATATTGCCTTCACAGACAAAAAGTGTCTTAAAAAGTTTAAATCAATGTATTGTTTTGTGTAAATGATTAGGCAGGATGATTTTCAGATCATTTTGAAACAAAAATTCTAGCCAACAACATCCATTAGTCAAAAGTATTGTGGACACATGTTTAGTGAGTGTTTTGTGGTCTTATTTCAGAGGCTTTAAGTTTTAGTTTTTTCAATAACCATGCAATAAACAATATTCCTTCAAAAATACAAACATGTACATACATGTTGCTCACATATTATGGTAGCCCTGTTCATGCTAAATAGAGTGCAATGACAACTTTGCCATTAATATGTTTATAAGCAACTGAAAAAAAACACAAATGTTAGGGCATGTCAAAACATCTCAAGGACCTCAAAAACCCCTTAGACCCCATAGGGTTAAAGGGGCTAGAATGCTGAACCCTCCTAGACCTCCGTCAGTCCCCATGTGGGACCTTTCTTAGGTCCAATAGTTCTGGAAGCCATGAAAGGTGCCCCGTTTGAGCCTATCCACTCGTTGGACATGAAACATCTGTCTTTCAAGACCGCGTTTTTTTTGGCTCTAGCTTCAGTGAGGCGTGTAGAGGACTTACACGCGCTCTCAGTGAACGCGACATGCATGTAGTTTGGGCCTAATGACTCTAAGGTCATACTCAAACCAAGACACGCTTACGTACCTAAATCCTTCAACACGCCGTTCAGGGCCCAGGTTATTTCCCTGTGCGCCCTGCCGGATAACAATGAGGAAACCAGCAGCGGCTCGCCCATAGAGGGCGCTGGGGCGCCAACCTCCCGCCGACCTGCCTGCCTGTTTTTATTTTTTATAATCTCTCATTTTGAAAAATAATCTGTTAATTACATTCTAATAATGGTTTCACTTTAGAATGTTTAGAACTCACCAGAATGATATTTGCATTCACTTTCAACGTTGTTAAGTTTATCATGTTGGTGTAGTAGTAGCCAATCAGCTCTGCCCTGGGCTCCAGCTCGCTCAGCCCTACAGTGCTGGAATTTAAGCCAATGGTTCCCCGGTTGCTACGCAGAAAAGTTGATATTTTGCCAATCATCGCCGTCGAATTTTATGGTTTGGGGGCTCTGAAAATATCGCCCGTAGTACCAAGATTAGAGGAGTGCACGCGCACCACGGGACATTTATCTCAGAGAGGAGTACGAGTGCAGCATGGCGGCGCCGGCGACGTCGAGTAACGTTGAACTAATGTAGTCGTGGGAGTTGAGCTAGTCCCAAACTCAGTTAAAGGGGACATATCATGCTAAATCTACTTTTTTAGCCCTTAAATGCCTTTTGCTGTATATTTGGAGTGTTTATAAGTACAGAACATTTGAAATTAGTCTCTTCAGGAACTTCGTTGATATCTTTATGTTCTGTTTTGGTCACATTTTTCAACCGGTTTAGATTTTTCTGTAATCTATGACGTTTTTTGAACTATTACGTCACAGTATTTGCAGCGGAACTGCCAAATAAGGACATCGACTTCCGGCCCAACACTTCGAGCAATCCGCCATTTTTATTTCTCGCTGCAATTTTGTAGTCCCAAGTTCAAGGATGCAGAAGTTACGAGAGGGTACGTCAAAATGTTCGGTTGTTGGATGTAGTAACCCACACGCTTCATTACACCGTCTCCCAGCATCCCTCTTCGAAGTGCCTGGTTGAGTTTTATTTTTCACGGAAATGTAGCCTACCCACATCTGTGGGTGAAGTCATTTTTGTGTGCGCGAAACACTTCAAGGATAACTAGCTAACATTACTTCAGCAACCTCCGCCAGTATAAAGAAGGATTTGCCGATAGACTTCGTCTGATTGAGGGGTCAGTTCCTTCTATCTTTGGAGACGACGAACAGAGCACTTCGGTAAGCTGTAAATAACGTTAATAAAAATAAAGTACTACTTTCTTAAAACACACGTTGGTCATGGTTTAGCCGTTGTCTTGTTATTGTGCTTGTTTTAGCAAGAGAAATAATCGACTATTCTTTAATTGTTTATAATATAACTTATATTTTGTTTTGTGAGCAGTATTGTAGTAGTGGGCATGGATGGAGAAGTTACTGTAAATACAGTAACACACCATTGCGATACATCCATATGAAGACGTTGTTCTGCAGGTTCGTCGTCTTTATTTTCATCTCGCTCCGACTCTGGCTCGAACATGTAAGGCTTGATGGACAAGTCTTCCGTTGTTGACATTTTGTTAATAACGTGTGGAATAAAAAGTTTTTGTGCCGCTAGATAATCGTATATCTGCTATCAAACTACAAAAATGTCCGAACGGGGTGGAGTTGAACCGAGTGTCACCTCTGACACCTGGATTTAAAGAGACCGCACCAAAACGAGTTGCTCTCAGACGCACATCAGAAAAGGGGTAGAAAAGGGGCCTGTGGAGCTATAATAATGAGGAATTCAGACCCAGGCATTGCAGTTCCGCTTTATATAGACCACAAATGTATGATTTATATGTAAAAAGGAACGATTTAAAAGCATGATATGTACCCTTTAAATAGGAGATAAACGAGAAAATGAGAGAAGTGTGTGTGTGTGTGTGTGTGTGTGTGTGTGTGTGTGTGTGTGATTGTGGCTTGGTGTCTGTTACAGTCACAAGAGTTTAACCCTTGTTTAAGTTTAAGGCCTTGTCTTTTTGGATATATATATATATATATATATATATATATATATATATATATATATATATATATATATATATTTATTTTTTTATCAAAATATGCATATAACCCATATCTTTTACATTTTTTGTTTGCTTTAAATTAAATTAAGATTGTATGTTTGGTAATTGAACCTGAATGAATTTAAAATGAATGTTCTATATTTCAGATCAATATATTTGTTTTCCTTAAAATTAACACTAACTTTATTCTCATCTGAATTATAAATAATTTATTTCTGTAGAAAATGATACTACCATTAAAAAACACATTTGATTTTCTTTTTTAATCAATGTAGAATGTGTAACTTAAATTAATAGTCTTTTTTGACCATTGGTATTGACTGGTTTGAGTTCTTTTATTGGTATAGGCAAGGGACATGGCCTAAAATGCACCAGAATGCAGGAAATCACATCTAAGAAATTCAATTTTTTGGGGGGGGGGGGGGACCCCCAGACCCCCCCGCAGAAACAGCCCCACCTACAATATTTTTCACCAGCCACCACTAGGGCTTACACTTTTGTGAAAAAATCCTGTTCGATTTTTGAGACATAAGTGCTGATTGAATCGATTGTAAAATCGATTTTCCATGTCTAAAGACGTTTCCATTTTCAACACTAAATATAGGCAAATCCACGGACAACTAACAGGCATTATTAGAACGAGCGTAAAGAGGGCGCTTGAGACGCGCACAAGTCAGAAATATTTCTGATGATTTATTGGCGTGAACTTTCGTGCAGAATGACAAACAGGAGTGCAACCGTCAGGGATTGAAATGAACACCCGCCAAAATGAACTTTGGCGGGTAACGCTGTCAAATCACGAGTGTTTCTATGTTTACTCACTTTGCTGGGGAAGTTCGTGTAGCCAAAGCTGCGCGGATTTAGCGCAAATACGCAACTCGTGAGTCCTCTTGATATATTAAATACAGCGTATTGCGCAGAACCTGTGCATTTCTGGCTTGTTTGAACACACACGTCACTAAGCAACAAATAACGGCGCGCTTGTTCACTTGCATTGAAGTATTGCGAATATTAAAAAGCATTTGGTTAACAGAAAAGACATTGTTATTTTCCAATATCCTAACTTACATGTTCTGTGTACTGTATTGATCTGTCCACCTAAAACACATTTTTGGGTTAAAAAAAGAAAGATAAGAAAAAAGGACGTTAAAATCGATTCCCTATTTTCGTTTTCGAAACTTGTGTTGGTTGGTCCGATCGATTGTGCAATCGATTTTCGAACGTAAAGTGACAGCCCTAGCCGCCACTGGAGGAAACGTGAGCTTCCTTTGCCCAGTCAGGGCATTAAAAGCATACGTGTCGCGCACATCTGTTTTCAGACAGACTGAGTAGCTCTTCATTTCGCACAGCGGGCGTCTTAAGGGACTAGCCGCGTCGAAACAGAGTCTATCCAGATGGATAGTTATGCTATAGCGCTGGCATACACCTGTAAGGGGCTGCAGTGTCTTTTGGGTGTCAGAGCGCATTCCACGAGAGGCGTGGCCTCGTCGTGGGCTTGGTCTAGCGGGATTTCCTTACAGGATATCTGTATGGCGGCAGGCTGGGCCTCCCCGTCTACATTTATTAGGTTTTATAACCTAGAAGTTACCGCCTTGCAGGCTAAGCTACTTTCGGTCTAAAACAGTCCTGTCTGCCCCGAAGCTTCGGCTCAGAATACTGACACTGCTTGAGCATCGCTCGCTGATCGATAATATAACCCCTAGGGCTGTTATAAGACCCTTATGTTACCCAGTTCAGGTCGAAAATGTTTCCCCCCTGGCTGTGTGGAACACTGTCTATGTGATTGGCCTCCTTTGGATGCCACTTATGGAGGGAATGACTCTTCTAGCCTCTCTTCCCGACTCTCTGTGAGTCTCTGGTGATTGTGCACTATATTAACCCTAGGCACCTGCCATCGAGTCTTAAGTGTTGGATCCCAGCACGCACAGCGTTTTGCATAGTGTTCCCCTAGCGTAAGATATTTCACAGTACGAGAGAACCTTTCGTAAGAGGAGGAGACTCTTTTGTAGGAGAACCTCAACGTAACCTTGGTTTTCTCTAGAAGAGGGAACGAGTACTGCGTATCTTGACGTGCTTGCAGTACGCTCTGGTTCGCTTCAGCGATGAAAAACCAGATTGTATCAGCCTTCGAGCGGTATTTATAGGCCCAGGCCACGCCCATTTCGGCGTGACGTGACGCAGTGGGCGCGAAGCGCCCTCATTGGACTGACGCAGTAATGTAGTGGTGCCTGGAGAAGTGGGTATACTCTTAATTTATGCCCCCAATATTTTTTTAAGCGTCCCAGCAAAGGATAAACGCTCTGTGTTATAAACAGTGACATGTAAGACTAGTCTTGCATTGAATTACTAGTATTCTTGCAGTTGCATATCAGGGCCGTACACAGGGTTTTATACAGAGATCCCATAAATTTGAAAATTTAGATTTTACTGATCTCGACATGAGCATTTTAAGGTGTTTTGAAGGCCCAAAAAATGGACAACAATAGCTTTAAAAGCATGTCGGTTGGCAGTAGAATGATTTGATCAGATTCTTAAACATGAAACTCAGTTTACAGTGAAGAAAATAAGTATTTGAACACCCTGCTATTTTGCAAGTTCTCCCACTTAGAAATCATGGAGGGGTCTGAAATTGTCATCGTATGTGCATGTCCACTGTGAGAGACATAATCTAAAAAAAAAATCCAGAAAATCACAATGTATGATTTTTTAACAATTTATTTGTAAGATACAGCTGCAAATAAGTATTTGAACACCTGTCTATCAGCTAGAATTCTGACCCTCAAAGACCTGTTAGTCTGCCTTTAAAATGTCCACCTTCACTCCATTTATTATACTAAATTAGATGCTCCTGTTTGAGGTTGTTAGCTGCATAAAGACCCCTGTCCACTCCATACAATCAATAAGAATCCAACTACTAACATGGCCAAGACCAAAGAGCTGTCCAAAGACACTAGAGACAAAATTGTACACCTCCACAAGGCTGGAAAGGGCTACGGGGAAATTGCCAAGCAGCTTGGTGAAAAAAGGTCCACTGTTGGAGCAATCATTAGAAAATGGAAGAAGCTAAACATGACTGTTAATCTCCCTCGGACTGGGGCTCCATGCCAGATCTCACCTCGTGGGGTCTCAATGGTCCTAAGAAAGGTGAGAAATCAGCCCAGAACTACACGGGAGGAGCTGGTCAATGACCTGAAAAGAGCTGGGACCACAGTTTCCAAGGTCACTGTTGGTAATACACTAAGACGTCATGGTTTGAAATCATGCATGACACGGAAGGTTCCCCTGCTTAAACCAGCACATGTCAAGGCCCGTCTTAAGTTTGCCAATGACCATTTGGATGATCCAGAGGTCAGATGAGACCAAAATAGAACTTTTTGGTCATAATTCCACTAACTGTGTTTGGAGGAAGAAGAATGATAAGTACCATCCCAAGAACACCATCCCTAATGTGAAGCATGGGGGTGGTAGCATCATGCTTTGGGGGTGTTTTTCTGCACATGGGACAGGGCGCTGCACTGCATTAAGGAGAGGATGACCGGGGCCATGTATTGCGAGATTTTGGGGAACAACCTCCTTCCCTCAGTTAGAGCATTGAAGATGGGTCGAGGCTGGGTCTTACAACATGACAATGACCCGAAGCACACAGCCAGGATAACCATGGAGTGGCTCTGTAAGAAGCATAGCAAGGTTCTGGCGTGGCCTAGCCAGTCTCCAGACCTAGACCCAATAGATAATCTTTGGAGGGAGCTCAAACTCCGTGTTTCTCAGCGACAGCCCAGAAACATGACTGATCTAGAGAAGATCTGTGTGGAGGAGTGGGCCAAAATCCCTCCTGCAGTGTGTGCAAACCTGGTGAAAAACTACAGGAAACGTTTGACCTCTGTAATTGCAAATAAAGGCTACTGTACCAAATATTAACATTGATTTTCTCAGGTGTTCAAATACTTATTTGCAGCTGTATTGTAAGGCTGGAAATTGGAAGAACTGGTTAAAGAATGACCAGTGGTCTATGAAACAAAGAATCTTGTGGGAAAATTAACATTTGACACCCTCCCCCTCTTCCTTTGGGACAAGTCTCACTTCATCTGCATTCTCTCTCTCTCAGTAACACTTAACTCACACAAGAATATATATAGTTTTAATGTGAATGATTAAGTATTGTGTTTAGTATCATTTTAAAGGTCTCAGTGTGACTGGTACAATGGTCTCATTCCCAAAGAGTAAAACACAAGGTACTAAGGTTTTTAAGAGTTTAGAGATAACTGACACAAAGAAAGGCAAATGGTCTTTTTACCCCTCACCCAAAGAGGTGTAACTTAATGCAAATTAGCAGGTTTTCCATGTGAAAAGATTCTGGCTATTTAATGGACTGCAGTGAAAAGCTCGGGGCTTCTCTGTAATTCTGAGAGCCCATGAGGTTGAGTGTCCAAAACTCAGCCTCATTTATTTCTTAAAATGTTGGGTTTGCATTTCTCTTATCCTAGAGCATTCGATGTTATTGTATTGATTATCTTTGAACTGATTGTGAAATTGGCATGATACTTTACCCGACATAATAAATTGTTACATTTGATTATTCTAATTGACTTTGACATTGTTCATTTAGCTAATGGTTACAAGGAATAGTCAAACACTCGCTCACATTTAATGATGCACAGATATCATTAAAACCTTTTCATTTTTGGAGTCAGATGAAATAACGAGTTAATACATATGAGAAAGTGTATTGCATTTAATCCAAAATCCCTTTAGCCTGGAAAGGACGGAACATGCGCGAGACCTTCGCCGCTGATCGAATGCCGCCATTGGTTCGATTTAGCGGGGACTTACAAAATGGTGACCTCGACGTGATTTCGCAACAAATGGATTTCGTGAGAAACATCCTTCCAGCAAAGTATTGGGATTTTAAAATCGACAATGAGGTTTGAAAATCTTCTCTATCTTCTGCGCTGTGGTAAGTCAACTTTTTCTGCCCTTTTTAAGTGTTGAGAAGATGTTGTTTGCATTGTTACGGTCGGAAAGCCCTTTGTGTAACGTTAGTCCTGAACTAAAACACGTGAGGTGAGGACGTGATAACGGCAGCGCAGATGAGGAAGAAAAATCCTAAATACGATTTTAAAGATGTATTTGTTTGCCTAAGCAACAAGAAACGAAACCTAAAATTGGAATTACATCTTCCAAATAATTTTCTGGTAGCCTAACTTACTTGATGAAGAGCTGTAAAATTAGAGGCTAAAGTTTTGAAATCAGCGTGTTTTCTCCATTGTTGCATTGGCTTTGTTTGAACAAACTTGCAACATGTGGTGGAAATGAGCAAAGAGAAAGAAAATTCTAAGTTTGTAAACAATTGGAAAACACGTGATTTTATAAATAAAAAGGCAAATCGATGCATTGTTTATGAAAAGCAAATTTTGGGAAAACATGACGATATTATTTACAGGCTAAAACTCAAATATCAAGGATAACACTAAATGCTATTGTCCATGTTGCTTTCAAAAACGCTCAAGGCTAATGCTAAATGCTAATGACCATGCTGCTTTCAAAAACGCTCAAGGCTAATGCTAAATGCTAATGACCATGCTGCGTCCAACGCTTAACCCTTATTTGTTCGGCCTACTGGTGGCGGGCCAAAGCCACATTCAAAACATTAAAATCTCTATATTGCATTTGAAAGCTTACACGTTAACACCGATGGGATTAAAAAGCATGAAATAATTCTGTTAATTTTCAAATTTGGAATTGTGCTTAACACATTGTGCTAATAGAACACACTTTAGTTGTTTGTGCTACAGCATGCACATAGGCTAAATTTAAGTTTATTCATGAAGCACAGGATTGCTTTACTGTAAGTGTGTTTGTATCACTTAGGTAAAGGCTGTAGATGTTGTATTCTAGGCCATGTGTCCTGTGTAAACTGAATTAAACACGTGTGTCTAGGCTATTGTGTGATTCACAATTTGAATTTGAAGATCAGAAACAGTGAACGTGAATCTCATTAATCCTGAAACAAAAAAACCCTTTTCATATTCAAAGCTTTAGAGAACGTACACTTTACCTCTCCACTCTATGGGAGCTGTTTTTCGCATACAAAATTTGTAAATGGTTACGTTTGATTTTATTCTAACCGACTCTGAGAATTGTTTTCCCCCGAGTAGATTATAGGATTCGTATATTTCCACAAGTTTGCGTCAGAGTTTAGTGACGACTAATATCTGATATCAGATTCAAGTGTACTTGAATGAGGAGACGGGTAGTTTCCGTCTAGAATCAGCTAATGCTGTTTGATCTAGATTTGGGTACGTCTAAATACCTCTGTTCTAATTTAGTGTTACTTTAGATAAGTGCACGCTGGTAAAGTAAATTATTGAATTAGTTCCTGAGGTGGCATTCAAGGGGGTTGTGTGTATATGTCTTCGATTGTGTACGTGTGAATTACGGCAAATCCCAGACATTCAGCCAATTACCTCTGTTTTGATAATCGGAAACTGACGAGATTGTGCCGGAGACCTGGTGAGGAACTCGAAGCGATATAGTTTCCTGATCTGAGCGGATAAAACATAATCAGAGTTTAAAGAATAAACAAACGTTAAAATGGCCACTTGGCTTTCTTATAGTTTTTAAAAAGACTAGATGAAAAGAAAAGGTATTCGAAACCTAGCAAACAGAAAAGAGAAACAGCAAATGTACATCTTATCAGCCTGAGCCAGAAAGCCTTTTCATATTCAAATGTATTGATACAAGAACGAGCAGAGACTCTTCAGAGACCAAAAACAATATAATTTCACTTATATTCTTAAATAATTGTATTATAACTCGAATTATAATACACATTATATTGTAATCGCCACGCCAAGCAGGGCATTAATTGGAGAAGTGTGACATTCATCCCTTGAGCTACTACCCAGTGCCAAAAGGGCGGACGGAGGTGTGCTTTTATTTTTGCATTTAAAAAACACTCTCAGAAGTGTGGCACAGGTAATAGCAAACTGATCAAGGACGCATATTTACAAGGAGGGTGTGAACTAAACATTTAACAGAAGTACCACAGCCTTTTGCAGGTCACAAGAGATCTGCACTAACCAAATGTGTGAACGACACCACACCAAAACAGGTGAACTAATTTATGCCCACAGATCTGGCTGTAATGAAAGCAACTTGAGGTAAAGCCAGACAAAATGTCCCCAGCAGAACTGGGATCTCTAATGCTCATGACACAGCAGACTGTGAAGGCTCGACTGCAAGAGCAGCTTTAAGGTGTCGCACACTGCACTGAAACAACGGCAGTAATTCAGACCTGGTCAATGAAACTCGGTTTCATGTGACAACGGGAATTAAAATCGCAATGGAGGAACCAAAAGAATTCCACATGTCTGAATTTAAAACTGTTGAAAACATCAGAATTAACTGTGGTTCTCTCTGCATTTGCTTTTGTCAGGTTTACTTCTGCAATTCCTCGGAGGACGGATGCCAGGACGGGCCGGACTCCACCTGGATCGCCAGGACAGCGGGATTGTTAGAACAGAACCTGAAACACGGGAGATGGGTGAAACGACACTTCAAAGGCCATTTACATCTCACAGTAGCACATCACTACATTAGCATGGCCTACCAGTTTAGAACTGGAACTAAATTTGCAACACAATTGTTATAGATTATATTCCACCCATCTCCTAGACATGAACCCACACTCCTCCATCACTACACCCTCACATCAACATCACCTGGAAAAGATCAAGTCTATCCAGGTTGAACACGACACATAAGAAGATAAAGATGACAGAGTCCAAAAGTGTCACTTCACTAAAGATCTATTGTGCATCTTCACACGGACAGATGCGGATAGCTTCACACACATAGGATGGGAAAGCTGATCCCATGACATAACATCACTTTTATCATAACATACTGTTCACAACACTCTTCCAACCCATGGGAAAACACTGTAATATACATATGAATGGCTACAGTCGCAAATCAATGATGAAAAATTATGAAGCAGAGACAGACCTGCTATTCAAGTTTCAAAATGTTCAAACTTTCTGATTGTTGTTAGGGTTGTTGGAAGGTCAGAGGGCCCCTGATTTCTCAACAAACCAATAATAACAGAAACATCATCAATAACGAATAGATCCGAAGTGTGAGCGCTTCAACAAATTTTAAAATTTACCTGTCATCGACTGTGACTGAGCCACACACACACA
Organism: Semotilus atromaculatus; assembly: GCA_031834385.1. Lineage (NCBI taxonomy): Eukaryota > Metazoa > Chordata > Actinopteri > Cypriniformes > Leuciscidae > Semotilus > Semotilus atromaculatus. The sequence goes on from JAULUF010000014.1 coordinate 13,228,985, forward strand.
CTCTCTCTCTCACACACACACACACACATACACACACACACACACACACAAACAACTGTTGCAAGGAATGAACAATCTCCATTCTTGTATGATTATTCATGTTCCAAGTCACTCCTTATATCTGCATAGGTGGCTTGCATTGGAAGATTCCCGAACAAACAGTGATTCTTCATATTTTTGTATTTGAATATTATTATTGTTATTACAAGATGTATTGATGCGTACCATTTATTTGATTATTTGATTATGCACCGACTTCTTGCTGCATTTCCTTTGAGTAAGTCAGACCAAGAATATTTAAATTCCACTACCATTTAATATCATCACAGTGGTGAAAGAATTGGATATTAAAAATGAGACCACCTTACCTGACCTTGAGAAACATATGAGACCGATGTACCATTCACACTTGCTGACATGAACATGGTATTTTACATTGAACATGACTTGATTTGTTTTGTTGCATTATATGTTTTCCTATGCATTTCCTTTACGACTTGAAGTTCATATGTGCTCAATCGTGAAGCGGACATTTAAGATGCTTGTCAGGTGTCTCACACAAAGCAGTGTGGAATCAAGGAGAACCCCTTCACCCACTGAGGTCTGCCCAGACAACCGCACCGCTGGAGGTGACAGGATTGGTCAAGGAGGGTCAGATTATCATCATGGGGAAGGTGCCAGAGAAGCAGAAGTTTCTCCATGACACGTCAACTGAACAAGTCAAAAAGGTCCAGATTGACTCTATGAACATCGTTCGCATCACAGAAAGAAAAGCTGAATGCATTCATCCACCTGCTGGACTCAAGCTATACACCTGGTGAGGCCAGGTGTTCTGCAGGTGAACACAGCCCTCTGAGCTTCTACAGATGCTAACATTCCAAAGACAATTTTTGAGTAACACCTCAAAGATTTCAACAAACGCCTTACTGTGACCCCGTAAGATTTCGTCCGAATGTGACCCACGGGGTCAAGGAGGGATCTGTAAGGCTGGAAATTGGAAGAACTGGTTAAAGAATGACCAGTGGTCTATGAAACAAAGAATCTTGTGGGAAAATTAACATTTGACACCCTCCCCCTCTTCCTTTGGGACAAGTCTCACTTCATCTGCATTCTCTCTCTCTCAGTAACACTTAACTCACACAAGAATATATATAGTTTTAATGTGAATGATTAAGTATTGTGTTTAGTATCATTTTAAAGGTCTCAGTGTGACTGGTACAATGGTCTCATTCCCAAAGAGTAAAACACAAGGTACTAAGGTTTTTAAGAGTTTAGAGATAACTGACACAAAGAAAGGCAAATGGTCTTTTTACCCCTCACCCAAAGAGGTGTAACTTAATGCAAATTAGCAGGTTTTCCATGTGAAAAGATTCTGGCTATTTAATGGACTGCAGTGAAAAGCTCGGGGCTTCTCTGTAATTCTGAGAGCCCATGAGGTTGAGTGTCCAAAACTCAGCCTCATGTATTTCTTAAAATGTTGGGTTTGCATTTCTCTTATCCTAGAGCATTCGATGTTATTGTATTGATTATCTTTGAACTGATTGTGAAATTGGCATGATACTTTACCCGACATAATAAATTGTTACATTTGATTATTCTAATTGACTTTGACATTGTTCATTTAGCTAATGGTTACAAGGAATAGTCAAACACTCGCTCACATTTAATGATGCACAGATATCATTAAAACCTTTTCATTTTTGGAGTCAGATGAAATAACGAGTTAATACATATGAGAAAGTGTATTGCATTTAATCCAAAATCCCTTTAGCCTGGAAAGGACGGAACATGCGCGAGACCTTCGCCGCTGATCGAATGCCGCCATTGGTTCGATTTAGCAGGGTGTTCAAATACTTATTTTCTTCACTGTAAATAATGCAATGAATGATCCACTCTACAAAATGGAAATGCAGAATGTTTATGCTTATTGTTGACAATGCACAATCACATATTCAAAACGGGAATGGCCTTGAATAAGAAATGATTCAAGGATTATTTTGCATAGATGTTACATTTCAAACAAACGCCAATGCAATCCTTCTGTGTCCAGAGGCAATTAGTATGAACATCAAAGATCAGTTCCACTTCCAGCTACATTTTCTTCCCTAAATAAATCAATATTTTGGACTAATCTGTTCATTTAATCAATGGTTCAATTGCTCACTCATAAAGACAGTCACTTGTCGCCACCTTCTGGTTTAATGATGCAATTGCGCAAACACAGACAAGCGGAGTGATACAAACAACACATTTGAGGTAACGTTATACAAATATAATTTATACTATAATAATGGCAATATATTTGTGCTTGTGTTGTTAAATTGATCTTATCATTTCCACTGCCTTTGATCAAACTGATTATTTTTGTCGGTCATTTAAAACTTCTATCGACAAAAACAGCTGTTAATTTTAGCTACTTGCATCTTATCCCGCACTGTATGATCGTTAACTGAAGTGAAGTGTCTCGTTGGGATTCGGGCTCGGCTCGCGCTCCTGTGAACAAAAATCGTGCTTGCTTTGATTAGGGAATTATTTCACAACTTTCATTAGGCTACACTCAAAAAAACTACCCTGACTGAGTGTTTTTTATTCACATGAGATTAGATTAGCTAGGCTACTAAATTATGCACATCAGAGGGGATTTATAAGTGTGTATACGCAATGCCGACTGAAAAATAAGTGGGTATACGCCGTATACCTGCGTATACCCTGCACTACACCACTGGACTAACGTCACGAAAGGGCCTCGCTCGATAGGCTGCTGCAGTTGCCGCAGGACAGCCAATAGGCACGCGAGCTGCCTGCCTAGGTTTGTACACTGCTGCAACACGTTTTACAATAATACAAAATTAAGGATACTTTTTGGCTTCAATATCTCACGGAAAAGAGTTTTTCCCCTAGCGTAAGATATTACACAGTACGAGAGAACCTCTTCTAGAGAGAACAGAGGTTACGTTAGTGAAGTAATACAAATTTATTAAAGGTTTCATTTAGATTTCCAACACTGTCGAATATAAACTGAGGAAGTTTATTAGTGTGAATGTTAGAGCCGGAGCAGATAACATCACTGAGACCATTCTCGTGTGTCTCAGCGTGAGAAGAAAGACACAGAGGGGCTGATAGTGATCAAGGCCTGTAGGTGAAGGGACATGCTGAGAGAGTCTCCCCCCCTCGCCTTTTGTCTTGTCTCAGTGCGGGAAGCCCTGCTCCATCCTGTTCTCCTGGCTCAGCTAATTTACATGTTTTGTTTTGAATGTATCCCCCCTCGAGGAAACTCCTCCCCCTTGAAGCTACAAATGTATTATGTTTTAGTTAGACGAGATTGAGATGCCTACAGCGACAAGCAATAAAGAACTACTGCTTTAAAAATACTTCATCCGTCTCCTGGTCTGAGCTTCTAACTTTTCTACAAGGAAAAAGTTCACTACAATTGTAACCGAGTACGATTTTGTTGCCTTCTACAACAAATAACAGACTAAATAGTATTGCTTTCAATATAAAAACCAATGAAAATGTAAAAGAACACTAAAATTAATTCAGTTTAAAATCCCATCGCACATTTCAAGGTTTAAATAAAGAGTCTGGACAGTTTATTTAAAACAAGTGTAGGATTTGAAGGTGAACCAAACACAAATTAATCTTCCATGTGATTCATTCAAAAATAATTCCACACAGAACTCAACACTCCAGACCTCAAATCACCAATCCAACCATAAAGAACCAGGCTCCAGCCAGTCTACGAAAACCCCCAGTAAAAATTTTATGAGCCAACTAAAGGAAGAACGTTGTCAAGTTAGATAGTTTGGGAAAGACTGATTGGTTCAGAGATGGCACGGCTCGGGAGGACCCACCAAGATAACGGCAGAGGTTGTGTGATCCCAAGACAAAGGATGTAAAACAGACCTCCTTCTTCTTGAGGACCTCTGAATGACCTCAGGGTTGAGATCTCTCAAAACCACAGAGACAGACTTTATAAATAAAAATATATAAAATCATCCCAAAACAATTCTTGACAAACTTATAATCAAACATCGTTCAACTACATAATTCTATATTGTGTCTACAACTTCTGTATGTGTCTATTATGCTTAGATCACATATAAAGTCATGTAATTGTTATAACAATTAGATGTTTGAATGAAAGAGTCTTATTTCCTATCAGTACAATCATATATTCTTAATTCAGAAGATAGCTTGATTGAAATCTGTGTAAAATGTTCTTATAATAGGAATCATGTCTAAACTGTACCCTCTGTACTCTCTGCTAGAGCTGGAGAGTAAAGGGATCACAGATAACTCATGATTTATGATGAGAGGTGAAGAAAATACCACCTCTCCAATAAAGACAGTGTCTTATTGGTCAGAACTCATCCAGGAGGCTGGACAAACATTTGATTTTAAAATCTTAGACCCGAACAAAGCCTTTTTACTGAGAGTTATACTGAAGAGTTACTGAGAGTTACTGAGAGAGTTTACTGAGAGTTATACTGAAGAGTTACGTTGCTGTAGGGAGAGCCATGACAGACGGATGAGTACCATGGCCATGTCCCAAATGGAAGCCTAAGCACTCGCGGTCTTCCTCTGAGTCCGCACTTTCGTGACGTAATGCCGCTTTGACTGTCGGGAAGAAGTCTGCTGCGGAGCCCGTATCAGCACGGGCTCGGCAAAAGTGCGCATCAAGGGCGCAAATCGACCACTTGGGGGCGCTTGCGAACACCCTTCTGAGATCTAAAAATGACAAATGGGACACACTGCGGTCTCACAGACTTAACGGACACGCGCACGCGGCAGCCATTGTAAGTCCACAAGACCGAAATTGCTCATGAAGTGTGCAATTTGGGACAGGGCCCATGTAGACAAGCAGACAAAAGAACCCAAATCAAGATCAGAAGAACATGGGTTTAAACAGCTTAATTCAAGCCATCTAACTCGTCTCACTTTTCTTTCTTTCACCGCGGGGTGCGGTGATTCATGTGAGGGTGGCGCTGCCAATAAAGCACCTAAAAGCTGTCACAAAGAACTGGCAAAAGTAATGATTATGAATACATCAAATATAGCAAGGAGATATTTTAATTGTTTATTAATAACAAGTTGTAACGCTCAGCCTAAATAAGGCAGGATACACCACTAAATCTATGGTTTCTACCCTCTATGATTTTTTTGTTTAATAGAAATGTTCTATTTGCTCACCACATAAACACAACAACAAACAAGATGGAAGGATAGGAACACAGGAACACAACCACATGTCCAGGCAATCAACAGAGGAAGAATAATTAGAGAAATGCACATTTCATACGGATTAGGCTACATAAGCAGAGAGCAGTCTGTCTTTCGTTTTGAATTGTTCTGTTTAAAAGTAGACATTTCAATATAGATATATTTCTCAGTTCTATACGCTGAGTTTCGGTTCATTTATGAGACGACTTGCAGTTCACCCGGCGGCGCATCCGTGTCGAGATTATCTATTGTCCGCTCCGCTATATTTACTTATTTATTAAATCCAGGCAATTGGTTGATGAAACATAGATAAAAATTAAGATACAATTAATACAAAACGAAATTCACCTTAATGAAAGGTTTTGTGCTTTCTGTTTGAGGTCTCTGTGAAAGTTTTAAAGCACTTTACTGCCGCTTTCAGAGCTTGTGCACGTCCGTAACATTGTTTTTTCCTCATAAATGCGAACACGAAAAATAAAATAAAATGAATATTTTATGTTCTGTTGAGAGCCAACCCTTCTTCATCCGGTGGGTACTGTAGTAGCCTATTACTTTTGATTTGCGCAGTGTAATTCACAGAATTGATTTCTCTGCTACCAGCCTCTGTCACGTAGGCTATTGTGTGAGCTTGTGACTATTGCAAGCGCGCAGCTGAGAAGTCCTGATTATATTGTCTGCTATATTTACTTCTTATTTATTAAATCCAGGCAATTGGTTGATTAAAACATTGATTAAAATGCATGGCGCGAGCGACAAATCTCCGACAGTAAACTGATGCCCCATTCTGCTCTGTAACGGGCGCTGTGCTTCGTCTCCGGTAAACAGCTGTTGCGACGCGAGCAATAGCGGCCGCGTCCGGTGTGTAGACACAGTGTTAAAGCTCATTCTGCCTACAATGCTATGTTACAACATCAAGCAATATTCCAATAATTTATATAATTATTAGGTAACACTTTATTTGAAGGGGTGTGCATAAGACTGACATGACACTGTCATAAACATGACATAACACCTGTCATGAACATGAAGGAGTCTTTATGAATGTTTATGACTGTTGTCATTAAGTGTCATTCGGTAAATTATGACACTTTTAATGCAAAGTTGACATTGTTTAAAATGTCTTTGTTATGACAACTTGACATTACCCAAGACAAAAATGTCTTGATTATGACAACTTGACATTAACAAAGACAGAAATGTCTTTGTTATGACAACTTGACATTAACCAAGAAATCATAACCTGTCAACCTGTCACAACTTTGGCCGTCATGACACCATTATAACTGTGTCATGAATATTTTACTTGTCCTCAAGTAAAGTGGAACACATTGTACTAGTTATAAAGATGTCATTAAGGGTTATTACACTGTAAAATGCTTTAAGTTTGATAATTAGACCTGTTATGACATATTTGTGACAGGTTGACAGGTTATGATTTCTTGGTTAATGTCAAGTTGTCATACCAAAGACATTTCTGTCTTTGTTAATGTCAAGTTGTCATAATCAAGACATTTTTGTCTTGGGTAATGTCAAGTTGTCATAACAAAGAAACTTTTTGTCTTTGTTAATGTCAAGTTGTCATAAAGACATTTTTGTCTTTGTTAATGTCAAGTTGTCATAACAAAGACATTTTAAACAATGTCAACTTTGCATTAAAAGTGTCATAATTTACCGAATGACACTTAATGACAACAGTCATAAACATTCATAAAGACTCCTTCATGTTCATGACAGGGGTTATGTCATGTTTATGACAGTGTCATGTCAGTCTTATGCACATCCCTTCAAATAAAGTGTTACCAATTATTACACTTTATATAGGGCCATTTTGCATAAGAGTAGCCTAGTTTCACGTTTAGTAGCCTACATCATTTTGCTTACTACTTATTTAAAATGGTATAAAAGTACTACTGTACATATGTAATTAAAAACGTTTTCATTATGATATTATTCATTTTACTTTAGTAAAAAGATCTGAGTTATTCCTCCACTGGTAGAGATTCGAGGAATTAAGACTAAAAATAGAAGATAATAAGGTTTTGTCAGTGACACTTTTGATATATTTATTAGTACAAGTTATGTTTTATATAACGTGACTAAATTAAAAGACAAAGTCGTTAGTGAAGATTATGCAGCAGTATTTAGAATAATATAACATGCAATGCAAACTAGTTTGGTTACAGCTCTAATGTATCATTCACCCTGCCTCCATTACAGATCTTTGTCACAGAAGTGTTTGACCACCACATTTGAGTGATCATTGCAAAAACATTGTTTATATATTTATTCTGTTTATACTATGTATTCGATATACAGTACCCATCAAAAGTTTGTACACACCAATAGGAAAGTGTGTCCAAACATTTGACTGGTACTGTAATATAATACACAAGTAATATTGCTACTGTTGTGACAATAAAAGAAACAAGTTTCTTTTTAAAATGCATTATCATATTATTTTAGTTAAAACTCATAAATAACTACAAGTAACTAATGTTAGGGAAATCTGTTCATGTTTTGTTGCGCGTTTCTAAAAAAAAAAAAAAAAAAATTATATATATATATATATATATATATATATATATATATATATATATATATATATATATATATATATATATATATATATATATATATATATATATATATATATATATATATATATATATCGGCCGATATATCGGAATATCGGATTTTAAAACCAACAAATATTTGTATCGGTATCGGCCTTCAAAATCCTTTATCGGTCGGGCTCTACCGGGAAACCCCCTTTTACGACCGACAAAAGGAATCCCCAAAAGAATGCAAAGACAAACGCAAGTAGCTTCCAGACTCTTAACTGAACTGGTGTATTGATATAAAATTTAATAACCCGCCTAAGAAACGATAGAAGGGTTAAATTAATGATTGATGGTTCGTTCAGGTCATGTCTTTCAAGTGCATAATAAAAACTTGAGATTTCACCATCTCACTCTTAAAACTCATTCTTTCCTCACGCTTTTCCTTTCTGCAACTCGTATGAACGTGTGCACGCGTGTGTTTGTGTTAGATATTAGTTTTATTAGTAAGAATAATCAATAAAGTCTTGTTTATATTTTAAGATAATTGTTCTTGTGTTATGTGTTTACAAATTTAATGTCTTAAACTGCTGATCTAAGTTACCTTGCTAATAAATATTGTTTCACTATAGTTTGGATATTTATATCCGCTGCAGAGGTGATAGTTACGGCCTGTTCAAATGAACGCTGGACGAGTCATTTGCTCGGCCGTATAAGTGATTCTTTTAAGATTCCCTATAAATGAAATGATAATTCCTTTTGAGCTAAATTGCCTGTCTGACCCCTTAAATACATATTAGTATTATTATACGTGTGTTTGTTACACAAGTCTAGCATTTCCATATGCAAAATATATGAGAAATAGGCCTACAGAATCTTATTCTTGCGACATTTTTAATATTGCAGCTTTGCTGTCTACAATTAAAACAGTAGGCTACTAAATGAAAATAGTACAAAGCAACAAATTAGGCTAAGAACAGGCGTTTTTCTTTACCTCTCTCTCACGGACGCGCTGGATCTTTTTAGCGAGTTTCTTTGTCTCCCTCACTCCGCGCAACGGGTCTCTATTGAAATTAAATGTTTCAGGGTAGAAACACATCATACAGCTGATAATAGGTAGCCTGGGAAAACCCAGACAACTTCCGTCAAATTTAGATTTGCTCTTAAAGTTAGTCTGGCAAGCGGGCTTTACACGATGACGACAGCGCTGGGATTTTGAAGATTTTGTAGCCTACATTACAAAGATGGATGCCGCCGTCGAACATCACTCGTTCGAATCAGCTATCGCGACTGTTTTAAGCGATTTGAACGTTTCCTTTTTTTAAAAACAGCAAAGAACAACACTCGGAGATGTTTCTCCGTCGCTCAGCATACGTCATCTACTTCATCGCTCTGATTGGTTTTAGGTCTATCCGCGACGTCCGTTGATGACGCCCCTCTGGAAATGATTTGTCTATGATGCTTTGCCAGACCCTAAGTCAGTTACAACTGAGAATGGTCTGGTTTTAACCAGGCTAGATAATAGGCTAGGTGTCACTGCGTGTCATCCACACCAATTACAAAAAACAACTAACAAATTATTTAGCCTTTGTTGCTTCAAAGAAAAGAATGCCTTGAATTCACCTTGCAATAAAACTAGGTTGATCGCGTTTGAAACATAACATGAATGCGTTTCGTCAAAAGTTCATGTATAATGCCAGATTGTTGACAAACATACACACTGCTCAAACATTCTAAAACTCTACAAAACCAGTTGAAACAACTGGATTGAACACTTCAATTGATTTTTTTAAATGAAAAACCTTTAAATAGCTACTTTAGCTGCTCCATATCATCAGGCTGGCTATCCAACACTCTCCATATGAAAGAGAGGACATTAACACCTAAAGAGAGGACATTAACACCTAGACTATTGTCCTGCACTATTGATTTGTTATAATGAAAATACATTTCAACTCAATATTAAAGGTTGTATCAGTCATTTCAGGCCCAAAAAAGGCTGAAACATAAATGATCACATTCATCTAATCTTTCCTAACGATCCGCTAGCTGCCCGCCCCATAAGCATGCAGTCCAAAAACCGCGTCTCTGTATGCAGCCTAGGCTCTGAAATCTGCACACAAAAACAAATGGGTACAACCACCACTCAAAACCAAGTGTGTAGACTTAGATGTGAGTGTGAGGGCGGGGATTTTTGTTTTTGCACGAGCGCATACATTACACATCACAATGTGCTGAAGCAGGTGCTGGAGGCGGCAAAAAAAAGTCAAAGTTAGTTTGTCTGACGATGTCGTCTGTCTGGCCGTTCTCTAAAAAAATAAATTCACAGATGCGAGAAAAAAGATGTCAAACTGTCTTTTAATTGAATTCCTCAATCAGCGCTGGACTGGCATTCTCTGTCTTCCGCTGAGCCCTGGCTATAGACAGATCATGTGTTTCACTGTCATTGCAGTGGTCTGCGTTGCGCTGATCTTATTCACAGTATCGAGTGTAGGTGCAGAATTCTAACATTTTGAGTCATAATGAGCTGTTTTTGAAGAAAGTATCCGCTTCCATATTATGTAATTTTAATCACGAAATTTAAACATTAAAAAACATTTTGCTCTTTATGGTGTGCGAGTGATAGAGCACGGCAGCAACAAATCAACTGATCAGCTTACAGCGTAACAACATTGAATGCTCGGCCGAACAGCTGATCATAGCTGTACAGGGCGCCTTATTTTTCATCTCCATAAATATATCTAGTAGTAAAGCTAATGCAAGGGCTAGAAATCAATTAATCTTTTGCTGATACTTCCTTATCATGGAGAGCGCAGTTCATGGTTGCATAGCAACAACAGACGCCACGGGAGAGCAAGCGCTTGTGGAAAGGAGACAGCGGTGCGCCAGCGCTTTCCACTTGTTTTTACACTTCTAGAGTGACGTTTTTGGTTGTTCCACTCCCCATCTTCACCTTTTCTCTTACCGCCTCCATCTCTACCTGCAGACTGAGCTCGCTTTCCATCTTCGTGCCAGTTATTCAGCCAATAAAGGCCTATGTATTTCATAGAAAATTGTCTAGTACTATATAAATTACAAAGGTTTAATTGGCATCTTTATCTCAAACGACCCGACCGGCCGCGACCCGAATATCATTAAAGGGCACCTATTATGGATATTTGAAAATTATCATTCATGTAGTGTGTAACATAGATCCAAGTGAACAAAAACATCCTGCAAAGTTTGAAATATGAAAGTTCACCGTATACAAAGTTATTGTCTCTCAAAAGTAAGAGTCGACTCTGAGTCGCTGATTTGAATCGATAGACGACTGATGCTTTTTCTCTGTCTAGATGACGTCAACTTGACAAGTTATTTGAATAAGATACGCCCACTTATTGCGCTCGTGCCTCGTAGAGGCCAGGGAATACTTGAAAACATCATGTCGACAAGACGCTGTTTTGAAGTGCGACGCAAAAGCAAACTTTTTTCATCTGCCCAGGGAGGAGCATTTGAAGACTATTGGCTACAGTTCATATATACAACTATACCACAGAAGTATAGCCGTTCATATATACAACTATACCACAGAAGTATACGTTAGCCTGGACCTTGTGCTTTGTTCGCGTCATTTTGAAGATGATTGCTTCACAAACATAAATGCTGTAAAATGTGGATTCGCGAGCCGGCTGATAAAGGAAGGTTCAGCGGTGCACTATAATCATTATTATAACACAAATTGATAAAAGCATTGTACACTGTACTCTGTGTTAATCAATAGAAGTATTATCTCTGTAAACACATTTTACTTACACACACATATTGTCAATCACAACTGACTGGGTCATCTGACCAATCACCGCAGATTAGCGTCACGCAAAGGCGGGGTTTGGAAAAATGAGTCGTAGAACGATTCATATGGGAGTCACTGAGCAAATCAGGTAAAAATAAATGCATATTATAAAACAACAAAAGTGTTTTTTGTCATTGCATGCTTGTAAAACTGTTGTTGGGGACTCCCAAAACAATATTAGGAACATTTTAAATGCCATAATAGGTGCCCTTTAAAAATATTTTTGAATAACTCGTAACCAGTGTTGGGCAGTAACGCGTTACTGTAACGCAGTTACTTTTGACAGTAACTAATACTGTAACGCATTACTTTTAAAAATAAATTAACTCCGTTACCGTTACCATATGGTGCGTTGTCCGTTACTTTTTTTAATTAATTAGTTGCTGGAGCGGCTGAGATGTGTGCACTGTCATTACACAGTACGAGAGCACTGAAGAGACTGCTAGCATTATTTACAGAGCGAGAGGACACATAACAAACCACAAACTATCACTGGCTGAGTTGTTTACGTTAACACGTGAGGCAGCGCGAGCACGGAGATTACAAGCTGCACGGAGAGTGCTGACACTTCAGATGCGCATTTAAAACACAGACAGCGAAACAGTATGAATACAGAACACTAAAGTACACTTTGCCATATAATTATAAAGTAATTAATTTTTTTAATAAAAACTAGATGCTGCATCTGCAGAGAAAGAACAGAAGCTTGCCGTCGAGTCTGAGAGGAATAACGTTAACATTAGTAACCGCTAACTTACCTCAAGCGATTAAAGCAATGTGACAAAAACACACCCAGACCTGGCCCAAATGTTGTATGTCGCAATTGTTACCATCTAGTTTATATCCAGCTGGTCACTTTTATGCATTCATTAGCCGGCGAAGTTGTATTTTTAAAGCTAGTGACGTGATTGCTTTCTCAACATTGATATGTTCATGGAGCTGACATCAAGTGTTCTAATCATCAAGTGTTCTAAAATTTAAGCAAATAAAGTGAAAAACTGTACATGTAATATAGGTCTACATTTATATAATTTTAATGCTCTGGCCTTTGCAGATATTTAAATATATGGCCATCTTCTATAAGCTTGAATCATATAAACTGGTAACACTTTACAATAAGACTACAATTTTAGCATTAAATATGGTTAATAAAAGTTGCAGAAGTATCATTCATTGTTAGTTTTTTTTTTATTTCAAAATTTTATACATTTTATATTGAGTTTAAATTGTATTGTACCTGTTATTACCTTAGTTAATGTACTTTGAACTAACAAGAATGATCAAGGTACAATTGTATTGCTCAAATATTCATACATGCAGTAAAAACATGTATACTGTCAGCTGCATGAACATATCAATGTTGAGAAAGCAATCACGTCACTAGCTTTAAAAATGCTTGTTTTGTTATTTATTTCAGAAATCATTGTGATATATTCAGTTTGTGCTGGTCTGACTTAAATAAAATAGTGTTTAAAACTTTCTGTTTAAGTCAGTTTTGTGTTTGTATAGACCATAATGCATAAAAGGGCATTAATGGGAACATTAAAGAACTTTCTTTAAAAAAGTAACTAAAAAGTTACTTTTAACAGTAACACATTACTTTTTGGTGTAAGTAATCAACAAAGTAATTGAGTTACTTTTTGAATGAAGTAACTAGTAACTGTAACTAGTTACTATTTCTTAGTCGCTGTGTCCATTTCTTTTACTGTCTATGTAAAAATCAGACAAACGATCTAGGAGGAATTACAAAAAGTAGGAATTTAATTAAAATCAAGATGGCGGACAGGAAGTTTAGGCAAATATGCAGTAGCACCTCATTGCAGTACACGAGACCCAGGGGGCAGAGTTGGATCCAGATCTAAGGGGTGGAGATGGGTAGGTTTAGGGATCAGGAGGTGGAGATGGGTAGGTTTAGGGGTGGGTTTAGGGATCAGGGGGTGGAGATGGGTAGGTTTAGGGGTGGGTTTAGGGATCAGGGGGTGGAGATGGGTAGGTTTAGGTATATGTAAGGTGGGAGGAGTTGGATTTCGTGTTCTGCAGTGAGGACCATCTTCAAATATGGCAAACTTGGTATCTATGTTCTCGGCGTAACCCAAGAGATCTATTAAGACTAGTGTCATTGCAATAAGCTTATTTATTTTAAATTTATTCGCATTTTTGGAAATTCCATTATAACTTTTGACCAAAAGGTGCCACTGTCTCAATCTTTTGAGTACCTTCAGGAGATGGTGCTGATGGCGCATACTGAGTTTCGTAATGTTACAGCAATGCATTTGTTAAGTATAGCATTTTACTAGGGATGCTCCGATCGATCGGCCGGAGATTGGTATCGGCCGATAATCACATTTTATGACTCGATCGGTATTCACTCAACTTGGCCGATCTCACAAACCGATCACAATTTGATGACGTCAAAACGTGAGGAGGTACATGATGCGTGGGGACTTACATGATTTGGCAGTCATGTCATCGCCGGTGTGGAATTACTATGATGTGTCGAGAAACAATGAAAAAAATTTGCTATTTGCCGTGTATGTTTCAAAGGAATCTCACGTGGAGGAGCATTGTCCTCCAGAGAGAGCGCCTTTCTGAAGAGTAGCCTATGCTTCGCTCGCTCAGTCCACACAGCGCCGCTCGCTCAGAACGCCTGCAGTGACATGCTGGTTAGAAAATATGTGAAATAAGTTGGGCTGCCCGTGCACGAATAAAGTTTTTTTCTAGTCGACTAGTAGTAGTTCATTTAAGCCATTAGTCTAATCGCATATTTACATTAATTTAATTAGCCTACTTAAATATATACGGGAGAAAATACTAAACCATAATGAGCGTCATCAGGCTATATTGCCTATATTCCGCATATCAAGCGCATGCATAAAGCTTGCCACAAAGAACCGGAACAAGTAATGTTTATGCAGCATGATACATTTTAATTGTTTATTAATAAACTAAACTGCAAAGATACAGTTGGCGATGTTGACGCCATCTTCGAATGTAGTGAACGCGCTTATAGAGAGAAATGCACACTTCATACGGATTAGCCTACACAAGCAGAGAGTAGCCCATTTATTATCGATTTTAATAATTTTTTTAAAGTAGACATTTCAAGCCTGAACTATACGTTCTCAGCTCTGTGAGGCAAGTTGAATTTCGGTTCATTTATGAGACGCGCTCCAGTTCATGCGCCGGCGCCTCCGTGTTCTGATTACATTGTCTGCTATATTTCGCTTCTTATTTATTAAATCCAGGCAATTGGTTGATGAAACATTGATTGAAATTAAGATTTTACAAAACAAAATTCACTTTAAAGAATGGCTTTCTACAAAACAAAACTTAATTAAGTGGTCAAAATCATGTCTGACCCATTCCAAATGTTTTCCGATCTATAGGGCATCTCATGATTCTATCTTACACATCTCATGCGGTTCCCTTTTCATATAATCAACATAGATTAAATAAAAAATAAAAAAAACATTATAAAACATTATAAAAAACATAAATATGAAACGTAGGCCTAATTTATGTTTTTAAGTTATATTTAAACGTCACACCACTCCGCTTTTCTCATGTGTGTGGCCTATATGCATGTGTGCGTGCATATGGGGGAGGGGTGCGATTTTCGAATAATAATGATTAGGGCTGTGCAAAAATATCGATACTGCTAACTATCGCAATATTTTTTTTCACGATAGTGTATCGATATTTCAACCTCTAGTATCGATACATTTTTTTTTTATTAAATCCGAGTGTGTAAAAGAGCGCACGCATACTAATGCTCGGACACACTTGGTCTCTCTCGCGCACAGACACCCGTCTCCGTGACACGTCCAGTTGTCTTGTCTCTCATATAAGGCCAATGTCTCAAAAGTTACCGGGAGTGAGAAAATGGCGGAAAATTTTAAAACGCTTGCAGCTTTCAGAGCGAGTGAGCAAGAGAGAGAGAGAGAGAGTGTGTCTGTGTGTGTGCGCGAGTGAGTGAGCGTGTGTGTGTGTGCGATCGCGAGTGAGCAAGAGAGTGTGTGTGTGTCTCTGTCTGTCTGTGTGCGAGCGAGTGAGCAAGTGTGTGTGTGTGCGCGATCATGTGAGCAAGAGTGTGTGTGTGTGCGCGCGCACGATCCTGAGTGAGCCAGTGTGTGTCACAAAGCTAAAAAATTTCATTTTTTTGCTAACATTCTTATACAGTTTCAACAAAGCTAAGTCCCATTGTCCACAGATGTGGACATCAAATTTAGCAGCATAGTAAATCTTTACTGTTACAAAAGTTTGTCAAATGTGCATGCCATTTTAATCATACAACCCTATAATGCATAACTTAAGTTTTTTTCTCTCCTGACACCACCAGGTGGCAGTGTAAGTGTCATCGCGTTTGTGAAAAACATGTTCCAGTTACACAGAATTAAGTATTATGCTCCACACAACCAAAAATGTGATGTCCACGTATGTGGACACCAGGTTGTAGGAGGTTTTTTTTTTGTGTGCAATATCGCAATATGTATCGTATCGTATCGTGATATATCGTATCGTGACCCATGTATCGTGATACGTATCGTATCAGGAGGCCCTTGCCAATACCCAGCCCTAATAATGATTAATTACCCAGATAATAAATACCCAGATCTTCGAATATTATTTTTGCTTGAAATGCCCATTCATTCTATTGAGTAACATCAAACTACTCCAATTTGTTCTTTTAGGAGTTTAAATTATTTATTCATTTTTAATTAATTTAGTCCTGCTCAGACTTGTATTAGACAAGGTTTAAGTTACATCAGACTTCTCTATTTTAGGTATTTAAATGTTTATTTTGTCCTCCAAAGTTTACTATTGGACAATGTTTAATTAAACCTTGTGGGCTGCATCAGACTGCTCCATTTTGTTTGTATTTATGTTTGTCTTATATTAAGCATCGGGATCGGTATCGGCCGATCACCATGACAAGAAATCGGCAATCGGTATCGGCTGCAAAAATCCTGATCAGAGCATCCCTACATTTTACATCACAATACTGTATTGAAGTCAGTGGCAATTTTATGTTTTGTTCTATTATAGCGCCACAAAGAGGTAAAATCCAACATTTTTTTTTAATGTGACTTCAGAGTGAGCCCATACGTATGTGTCAAATTTGGTGAAAATATCTAATTTCGTTTTGGAGTTACAGACATTTATATGTATAAACACAGACACAAACCCCTTTAGACATATGGTAATATAGTAGGTTAATTCTTACATTAACTGATTTGTTAAACACATTCAAATTATAATAAACCGTAATATAATGTTGTAACCTCCTACTGTCATGCTTTCTGTCTATCAGCCTATGCTATTTGGATCGTTATCTCTAGGCCTACACTCAATGAACAACATCTCATGACTAAATTACAGGCCTGTCTCATATAGACGCCTGTATCAAATACAAGACAGTTCAGCGATTTAAGAAAATAAAAGCCCAGGCTATTATTTGAAGTTTTACGGTATTTATTTTTATATATTTATTTAATTTTGCACATTTCAGTTCAGCACTGTTTTACTTGGAGTGTTATGTTTGTTTTTAATCCCGTATCCATTTTATAAAATATCAGTTGAATAATCGGTTATCAGCATGCACGGTCAAACCTAAATATCAGTATCGGTAAAATCCACTATCGATCGACCTCTACATTAATCAGTCTTTAATGTTTGTTACCAAGGCAACCGCTTAATTTACTTATCCAAACAATTTTTAAAAGTCTTTGTTTAATGACAAATATAGTAATAATATGAGCAGTCTTCATTGTTTGTTACCAAAGCAGCCGCTGCATTCCACACCACTTTTTGTGTTTATGGTACAAGTGCCTGTACACTTAAGAGCCAGCAAGATCACAAAGAAAGCTTGCTGGTGTGATTTATTCACCTCAGGGAAGCTGCTGCCCTCACTGCTATTCGACTGTTTATTCGCTGTTACTGTCACTAATGGAGCTGAACAAAAAAAGACAAGTCAAACTCAATCTACTTCTTAATGGAATGACAATTTCTCAGTTTACAGTGGTGTAGTGTTGTATGGTCATACCCGTGAGCTCATGGATGGTCATTCTGTCTAAGACGTTGAAGGATGTGTCGAGCTTCAGTGGCTGACTGCAGCGCTGACAAACAAAACTCACCTGCATGGTGTTGCTAGAAAACTTCAAACCCTCCATGCTGCTGTAGAAACATAACACACAAACACATTGTTACAGGAGCTTTTTGGACATTCATCTAGGCAGTGTACTAAATACAGTACAGTTTTGCTCTGAAGTTTACATGCCCTCTCTGCAGATTATTCAAAATCAAAATCTTAAAGGGATACTCCACCATTTTTTCATATTAAACTATGTTATTCCCTTAACTAAGACGAGTTGATACATACCTCTCTCGTCTCAGTGCGTGCACTTAATCGCTCTGTCTTGCGGCGAAACTTTGTTAGCACTTAGCTTAGCCCAGTTCATTCAATAGGGGCCAAGCAGAGAAGCAACCAAACACCTCCACGTTTTCCCTATTTAAATACAGTTACTCGAGTAGTGTAACTCGACCTAGGACGGTGACAAAATAAAACGTTGTGCTTTTCTAAGCGTGTAAAATGGATAACTATTTTGTATGGCGGAATACCATAGCAAGTGCTTGGGAGCAGTTCGACTCAGCGCATGAATATCATCACCTCGACACCTCGAAAACTCGACTAGCAAACAAGCTCGATCTGCTTTGCAAAGAAAAACTCGATTTGCAAACAAACTTGATCTGCTTTGCAAAGAAAAACTCGATTCGCAAACAAACAGAGAGCAATGTGCAAGTACAAAGGTCAATTTGAGCGAAAATGCAGTGGAGTAAGACATATCAGCTGGATTTTCTCACAAATGCGTCCTGGCAGATTTTCTCACAAATGCGTCCGGGAAGATTCTCACAAATGCAGTTGAGCAACTTCCTCTTCTAGAACAGTAGATGGCGCTGAGATTGGGGATCAATTTAACGCTAGTCTCTCGGGAGAAGCACTGATTTAAAACGCGTGCTTGCCTTTGCCCATGGGAAAATGAGCGGTGAACAGGTGTGTTTCTGTCTTACTTTATCTATAATTAACCTTATTGAGGTTTTGCTAAATGTTTATTATATAGACAGAAATCCACATTAGCACTTAGTAGCACTCCACTCTAGGATAAGGGAATCTATCAGACGAAAGCTCTGCCATCATGTTGCTTTTTACATTTTTGTAAAAACGTTTCATTTACTGAATGAGTCTATTTCTTTCGTTCTCCATAAATTAATGAGAACATTTCATTTAATTGAAAGGAGGGTCCCACTTATTAATTTAGTTGGAATTCAGTCGGCGTAACTGTTAATGTAATAAAATAATGAATGAACAAAACAAACAATATACAATTGTTTCTTAACTTGCCTGTGATGTATTGCCCAAATTATTATTTTGGACAGACAAATGAAACCCTCCTTTCAATTAAATGAAATGTAGAATTTTTTTTTTTTTTTTAAAGCAACATATGATAGAGCTTTCAACTTAGATTCCCCTATCCTCCTAGAGAGAGTGAAGTGCTACTAGCGGTAATATGGATTTTTGTCTAGATGTAATAAACATTTTGCACAAAAAAAACTCAATAAGGTTAATTATAGATAAAGACAGAAACACACCTGTTCACCGCTCATTTTCCTCAGCTTCATAGGCAGTGTTGGGAAAACGTATTTCGTTACAGAATACATGCCCAAAAATTTAATTTGTAACGTATTCTTCCGTTACATTACTCAATCTTAGTATACTTGGGATTACGTCCACATTGAATTGCCTTTTATAAGTGTAAGAATGCGGCCATCTAATCCTGCTTACTAAACACGGCACGGTTCCCCAAAACGGTCTTATCGCTAAGTAGTTCTTAACTTATTCCTTAACCTCTCTCTTAACCTTATGGAATGATTCCCGACACGTTTGTACGCCAAGTATATCTTCTGTAAGTCACACTTTCATAAGGTTGGTCTGGACCATTCGTAAGCTCTCTCTTAGCGTTGTTTGAGCTCAAGACGCTAGTCGCCGCCACTGTGCAGCAGTCTTTAGAAATCAGCACAGCACAAGTCAAACTATGGTATGTTGACAATGTTGTGTCTCAACAATGATTTTATGTTGTGGACATTTTAAGACTAATAATAAAATATGTTCGCAATGGATACAGGCCTATTTATGAAGTTGAATTTATTTGGTATCAGAACTAATAAGGTGAAAATTAGCCTAAGCTATTTCGTAATGTCATTAAAGTGTCACTTTTGATAGGCTAATTAAAATCTGGCAAACAATTTGGCTCTAAATGGCTAAAATCTATAAATGGGTAAGCATGTTGGTGTCCAGTAAGCGACCAACTATGTCACCTTTTTTCAAAACTCTACACACAATTCCCAAAACTTCACACACAAAATGCCTCACACCTCCTTCAAAAATTTAACACTGCATTCAAAATGCCATAAACACATGTCAGAATGAAGCATTTGCATCAAATGGCAAACACTTATGTCATAATAGTGCATTTTTGGATATACCATGTAAACATTGTTTTTCTAAATCTAAAGCTCTTTGGTCTTTCATACGCTTATATCTACATTTCAATACAATGTTCTACAGTGAAAGTAATCTTCTGAGAGGGGTAACAAGTACACTGTAATCACCAATGCAATGTAGAAACAAAAAAATATTTATTAGGCCAAACATTACTGTTGTATACAGTAGCATATACAACAAAGCCATAAACATATGTAAACCAAAAGTATATTCTTTAGAATACAGTAAAGAACACAATTGAGTGTGGGGGGTCTCTTCAAAAACGATCGGTCATTTCAAAACTAAATAAAAAAAGTTTAAGTTTTAAAAGCACAAATGCTCGCCTGCTCTGTAGTGATGTGTCGTTCATGAACGATTCGTTCATTTTGAACGAATCTTTAATATGACTCGGGACTACCGAGTTGTCTCAGAGAGTAGGTAGTCCCGAGTCATATTAAAGATTCGTTCAGAATGTATTCATGTTCATGAACAACACATCACAGAGCAAGGCGAGCATTTGTGCTTATAAAACTTAAAGGGGTCATGACATGTTTTTTTGTTTTGTTTTATTATGTTCCCTTGGGTGCAATTATCAGTCCTTCCAGAAAAACGCGGAGTTTTTTTGTGATTGTTGCGGGCAAAAATCCTTGATTACGCGGCACGTTTTCTTAAAAAATGTGATGGAATATGCGGGATATTTATGCAATTTTATGCGATGAAATTGCGGAAACTTACAGAAATTGCGGGAACTTGAAAAAATTGCGGGAACTTGCAAAAATTGCGGTTTGATGAAAAAGAGAGAAAAAAAAAGTGATTCCCCCTACACCCTGTTTTCACTAGGCCACTACCTTAAATGGAAAGAGTAATTTCTTATTACTTCCTATGATAAGTAAGCATAGGCTACTACATCACAGAAAGTGCTGGGAATATTTAAGGTCTCATCTTGTTTTATTTCAGACCTTAATAAACATGGCAAACTTACAAAACATTGAGTCAAACAAGTTCTGTAGCTTTACAAAAGGAATATCAATATGCTATAACTTCTGTAAAAATTAATTAATAAAATAAAAAATTTAAAAAAATGTGTGCTTCCTGTTTTACAGAGGTAGCTATACAAAACAGACATCTTCTGTTAAAATAAGTGCTTCCAATGCACAAAGTGCACTCTCTTACTGTAACAAATTTACATACTAAGGCTGGCAAAGTGGTAGTCCAGCGTCGACTTCCGCCTGTGGTCCAACACGCAGTTGCACGTAGTGCAAAATAATTTGCCCCCACTGTCATGTAACACACCGGGAAACAGCTTTTGTGTTTATTTTTGTTGGCACATGAGATTTATTTGCAGGCTTCATGGCTTATTCGCGGGGGTTTGCAGCCTTTCGATAATGTTCATGTCGCGTAATTACGTCACTTCATAACGTTCCCATGGCAACAGGGGTGACGGCTGCTCTTGTATGAAGTAAACGCAAAATTTTTCAACTTTCTGCTAAGGTATATGTGACTGTTTCGCGACGAAAATGCGGGTATTATGAAATAATGCAAGCCCCGCATATTTTGCGCGGAAATCAGTAATTTATGCGGCGAGATTGCGGAGTATTTGAAAAAATGCGGCCCCCGCATAAATATGCGGCCTCCGCATAAATATGCGGACTTTGGCTGATTATGCATTGAATTCAGTGATCGCATAATCGCGTTTTTCTGGAGGGACTGAATTATCAACATGACTTTGCGTAAACATACACGCCACTTTCAAATCAAGTGGCGTGTTATCTATACGCATTTTCAGCTATCGGCGTGTATGTCCACGCCGCGTGTATGTCCACGCCGCGTGTATGTGTACGCCGTTAAATTTCCGAGCGAAACTAAGCTAAATGAATATCTACATCTGGGGAGCGATATTTTTTTTCCTAGGATGGTAGGGGAAGAGTCATAAATGCTAATAACCCAAGTGACGGGTAGGTTTAGGGACGTCGTTGGGGTAGGTCATATATTTATATATAGTAATGTAACGTTAAGTCAATGGCGTTGATAAACACGCTGAAAAGCGATTATGCGTGTTGATAGCACGCCAAAAATGGAAATACGAATTGGCGTGTCATACATACGCTATTTCATGAGATCAGTCTGGAATTATAGTATTACTATAGTTTTTTGTACAAAAAAAATTAAAAAAATTTAGTGATTTATGACCTTTTCCAACCCTGTTTCTCACCTCTGATTCAAACAGTCTGTTTTGGGGGTGTTTCCCCTTTAAGACTTCAGTGTTAACGCCTATACTGTTATGATTGGCTAACGTCAGTGCTGCTTATATGCATAAATTATTAACGTTAATAATTTTGCATCACATGTAGACTTCACAATGCTCCACCACGTGAAACTTCGGTCTTCCGATCTTTTACCATCGTGTCAATTCTCAATTGATTTAGATTCATATGCGCGAGGGAGAGAGAGAGCAAGACAGTTTGAAGGCGCGCGCGGCCGGGCCTCGCTCTCGCTCTCTGCTCGTTCTTTCAGTAACATGCACTCTGTCACACTCATCTGATCACTCACCGTTCAAATAAGGCTTTGGCGCGCTGCATATGCTGCAAATAAACTGCATCCAACTGCTTTCCCTGACGTCTGGATCGTTCGGCAGCGTATTCAAACATGTTGTTTGTCCACAGCAGGAACAGCACATCTGCGTGACATAGCAGTCATCTTGTAAACAGACCCACTCGCTGCACGACAACGCGAAATGAGGCGTAGTTGTCTTCATAGATATCTATATAAAGGCTAGATGTCTCGTCCGCGCTGCTGGCCAATGGTAGTCGACGTCAGCACCCTAGCGGCCATCTTGTCACAGGCTGCTCGCCCACTCGTAACATTGTGTTTATGGTGCATGTAATTTTTAAATAACCATAACTTGCTCAATTTTCTACCGATTTTCAAACGGGTTGGTTCGTTATAAACGTCAGAGATGTAGTTATGACACTGCACACTTATGGATAATTATGTATTAATTATGTAAACATCCATTATATGCTAGTATTATAGCCACGTTAATAACGTTAGTAAGAAACCAAACCGTTTGTAAATCCGTCCAGATTTCAGCGAGATAAGAGTATTTGTGTTTGTGCAGATAACTCACCTTACATTAAACCCTGCCTGTGACAAGATGGCCGCCGGTGATGACGATAGAGACTCCACCGTAAGACATCTAGCCTTTATATAGATATCTATGGTTGTCTTGCGCTGGAGGCGGTCATATGCAATCGACTGGTACGTCACTTCGTATTGTGACGTCACTAAGTTCAAAGGATCTAGAACGAGCTGTATTTAAGAGCTTGATTAAATAAATGCTTCATTTATAATGGGGAGGACGTCTTAAGCTATGAAACTTGCAGGAAGTTTTAATAGTACATAGATCTCTTATATACCAAAAGATCAAGGCAAATTTGGTTTTTCATGTCATGACCCCTTTAAACTTTTTTATTTATTTTTGAAATGACCGATTGTTTCGCTAGATAAAACCCTTATTCATCGTCTGGTATCCTTTAAAGCCCTTTGAAGCTGCACTGAAACTGTCATTTTGACTTTGAAACGTTTGGGGTCCATTGAAGTCCATTATATGGAGACAAATCCAGGAATGTTTTCATCAAAAACCTTAATTTCTTTTCGACTGAAGAAAGAAAGACATGGATATCTTGGATGATATGGGGGTGAGTAAATTATCAGCAAAAGTTCTTTAAAAAGTGAACTAATCCTTTAAATCTGTCACAAAGAACCGGCAAAAGATTATGAATATGTAAAATATAGCAAGGAGATATTTTAATTGTTTATTAATAAACAAATGTATTCTTTGTCAGTGTATCGGCTGCAAAGATGAAGTTGACGATGCTGACTCGCTATCTTTGCAGTAGTGAACGCACCAGAGAGAAATGCACATTTCATACGGATTACATAAGCAGAGAGCAGTAGTCTATTTTCTTTCGTTTTGAATTATGTTTAAAAGTAGACATGTCTGTGAGAGAGGCTACCTTATACGCTGAGTTTCGGTTCATTTATGAGACAGCTCCAGTTCACGCGCCGGCGCCTCTGTTTCGTGATTATCTATCGTCTGCTATATTTAGCCTACTTATTTATTAAATACAGGCAATTGGTTGATGAAACATTGATTACAATTAAGATACAATTAATACAAAACGAAATTCAGTTTTGTGCTTTCTGTTTGAGGTCTCTGTGAAAGTTTTAAGCATATGAGTGCCGCTTTCAGAGCGCTCACGTCCGTAACATTGTTTTTTCCTCGCGAACACGAAAAATAAAATAAAATAAGATAAAAATCAATATTTTATGTTCTGTGGAGACTGAGAGCAAACCCTTCTTCATCCGGTGGGTATAGAATTACTTTGGTTTGCGCAGTGTAATTCACATAATTACCAAAAAATATATTTTGCCACCTAAAAGTTAAAGATGGTTTTGTGTCACGCATGTTTATTTCCCTTCATATTAAATATAAAACGCAGTGTAGACAAATATTTTTTCTAATGTCTGGACTCCTTTATTAAGGGAGTAGCCTATGGGAATATCCTAATAAACAGACGTTTCAATATGGTATTAAATGCATTTTCTGAGAATTTATATTTTAAGTTTTGACTGCAAATGTCACGTCATTCTTGCCCTGGCTCTGTTGTTCCGGCTCCACCTCTAGCTCGCGCTGCTCCTCTTCCGACTCCATTGTGACTGATCACGCAAACCGCAAATTTTTTCGTTTTCATATTGGGGCTTCTGGGAAATGCACAGAGTTGCCTTAATTTATTTAGAGAGTGAATCGCATGAAACAGAAGTATCGTCATGTAATCCATTGATTTCAACAATGTAACTATTCTAAATACATACCAACTATTTAAATTGTAACTGTAACGGAATACAGTTAGCCTACTCATAATTTGTATTCTGATCTGAATACATGATGTACATGTATTCCGTTACTCCCCAACACTGGCCGAGGCAAGCACGCGTTTCAAATCAATGCTTCTCCCGTGAGACTAGCGCTAAATTGATCCTTTATCTCAGCGCCATCTACTGTTTTAGAAGAGGAAGTTGCTCAACTGCATTTGTCAGAAAATCTGCAAGGACGCATTTGTGAGAAAATCTGCCCGGACGCATTTGTGAGAAAACTCATTGAGTTTTTCTTTGCAAAGCAGATCGAGTTTGTTTGCAAAATGCTGGATTTGTTTGTTTAATTATGGCACATAATTCACTCCATACCCGACGTGGTATAATCCTGGTATATCTTCCAATACACGTTGTTGAACCAGTGTCATGGTTTTTTCGTTAATGTATAATTATTTAAGTCGATACATGTGCAGATTGATTGCTTATTTTGTTTATTTAGGGGTTGTTTGACAAAAGAGAGTTGACCACTGGTTGTAATTACCCCGGCAGGTATCAGATCCGCCCGTTACCTTATGTTTTGCGTATTGTACTTTTCCCTTGCTGTTTTGGTGTAAGGGGAATTGTTACAAGATAATGTGTTGCCTACTATGTTATGATTCGTTGCTAATCGTTGCTAAGTCTGCAGTCTGAACACTTTACCTCAGAGCGTCCGTTAACTGAATGAATTGTGAATATCACCTGAAAATCTATTCAAGCAGCTGATTTCTGTAAATTAATGTAAAACTAAATGTATATTGCAGCACACTGTGAAGTCAGTATGTACATTAACGACGATGTAGCCTACATGTATGTACATTTATATAAAACTATGTAAACAGCGCTCTGTGGTGCGGCAGGGTTTTGAACAAAGTCCTGAGCCGTAGCTGGGCGCCGCCTGTGTGTGTACACTCATAGAGAATAATGTGTTAGAATTTTAAAGACATGGCGCTGCGATTCTCGTCCGGAGTGCAAACCCCTTGAGCGGGAGGCAGTTATTTAAAATAGCATAGCATTATTTTAAACTAATCGGTTAACCGGTTTCAACCGGCTAATGAGGCTCGGTGGTCGGTCAAGAAATGTTTTAGTTTTCGCCATCCCTACTTCCTTTAATTCAAATTCAAATTGTAATTCTAGATCCTGTTTTTGACATCAATTAAAAATTCAATTCAAATTCAAAAATTGAATTGGAATTAAGGAGTCATTTTCAATTCAATTCTGAATTGTGCACAAGCCTGCTGTGTGTATGTGTCTGTCTGTCTGTCTGTCTGTCTGTCTGTCTGTCTGTCTGTCTGTCTGTCTGTCTGTCTGTGTGTCTGTCTGTGTGTCTGTCTGTCTGTCTGTCTGTCTGTCTGTCTGTCTGTCTGTCTGTCTGTCTGTCTGTCTGTCTGTCTGTCTCCCGTGATGGCAGAATGAGTCATAATAAGAGGTCTGTCTGTCTGTCTGTCATTTGTAATTTAATTACAAATACTTTCGTTACAGTACTTGAGTAGGTTTTTCTATTTTTTCTACTTTCGTGAGTATAATTAAATTGTAGTACTTTTACTTGAGTTGAATAAAAATAAAATATTAAACTTGGCTACATTTATTTTTCACCAAAAGTACAAAGTACTTTGACAAAGGTGCAGACGGAGCAACAGGGTAAGCTGACATTTGAAGCTACTTTTCACTTTTCAAACTACTACCTTGTGCTTCAGCCAATAACTGACAGGTCTGACTTGGGTTCAAAACCAATCAAAACTTCCAGTTCAGCAGGGGGGCGGGGCGTTCAAACCACACTTTGGTAATCACTGGCGTTCACGTTTTGAATCAGTATCGCTAACATTTCAATATTTTAGTGAAATTAAAGGTGCAATGTGTAAAAAATGTGAGTATCTATTAACAGAAATGCAATATGACATCCATAACTGTGTGTTCAGTGGTGTATAAAGAACTTACTTAATAAACCGTAATGTTTTTATTACCTTAGAATGAGGCATTTATATCTACATAACCGCGGGAACCCCCTTCTATGAAGGTCGACATATTGTGACGTCATGTTTCAACCGTAGCCGACAGCGAACAAACAGCGTTACAGAGCGTGTTTCATCACTACCTTGAAAGAGAAGCCGCAGAAAGCTAGAAGCTAGACATAAACACCGTGAGTAGTGACTTTTCCCTTGTCAGTGGTGTAAATATGTAGTTGGATTGTTTCATGTAACTTAATTATTATCCCTTGCTGTGTTATGGCTTTGCTATGTGGGGATAAATGTGCTGGTTACGTTCGTGAGACAGCTGATTAGTAAGTTAGGCTACTCTTGTCATTGACCGTAAAACAGTTACAGGAATCACCAACCCGTCGATCTTGGAAGCATTTTAAGTCGATCGAGTTTCCAAAATCAGAGAAAAAAAGCCTATTGTGTGTAGTAAATGGTGTCTAGGGGATGCAGTTATAATCACGTCATTTTTGCCGCACGCACCTTTGGGCTCATGCGGACGCGTCGAGTATAAACAAGGCTTTATGCTTTAACCAGCTCAGCCACAGTAACAGCTCATATTAGCCAGCTAAACTTTTACTACCCTGTTAGAAAAAATATATAGTTGCATAGTTTCATGTGGTTCTTCTCCCTCGCTGTATTATGGGTTTGCTACGTGGGGAGAAATGTGCTGGTTACGTTCGTGAGACAATCAGCTGATTACTATTATTATATTATGTATTAAGACCCTTGATCCTCACCTGACTATGGCTTTGTCAACTTTATCCATGATGTGGTTTATAATGGACTGTGGTACAGAAACTTGGTTTACTCTGGCTATTCTCTGCTGTCTCAGACAACGATGTTTGTCCCGTTTTAGCCACCGTAGCTTCTTGGAAAAGGAGGGGTGAGCAGTGGGCTGAGCCCTTAGTGTAAACTCGCAACCGAACCGCTAGATGTCGCTAAAAATCACACACTGCACCTTTAAGTGAGCTATGCACATATTCTGATTTTAAATTGAAACGAGTCATAGTGTGACAGCCTTCATCACGCCACGGTGACACAATCGTCCTTCAAATGCGGCCTGCGAAGATGCAGCCTTTGAATTGGGACATCCTTCGTCGCGCCGCTGTGACGCAATCGCCCTTCAAATGCAGCCAATCGGTCTTCAAATACAACCTTCGGAGGATGCAGCCTTCACTTTGGGACACAGCTGATGTCTGTTGTCTTAAGTGAACTTATATGGTCAAGAAAGACACTCACAGTATCGGTGTAGGCCTACTGAATCAGCTCTGAATTGAATACCTTTTGTAACTTTAATAAGGATTCATCTTTAATTTATACAGTAAAATATGCAATGTTATTTTACATTTGATTATTTTATTAAATTTCTGTACCTGAAAACTAATGTTAGACCTACCTGAAAAGCATAGTTTATTTTATTAGTATCTTTGCTCTATTGTATTTATTAATGCTTTTGGTTGTGGTTCGATTATTTTTTCTTATTTTATTTATTTTATTTGACAGTAGTCTTTTTTCCCCTGAACATAGCACATACCGAAACCGTGAACCTAAAAATCGTGATACAAACTGAACTATTTGAAACGTTGCAGCCCTAGTACAGTGTCACAGTCGGATGATGATTCAGAGTGAGAGGTTTGTGTGGCGAAAAAGACCGAACCCACCATTTTCGGGAAGACTGGCTGTGAGAATTCAGCTGGTCGAGGTAGTACTGTAAGGAGACGAATTCCATGACCTGCGAATATTGCAGTCGTTTTTTTTTTTTTTGCATTGATTGTTATAAATACAATGGTTTGTTCAGTTCATTTGTGTTGTAATAATTGTGTCAAAAACAGAAGTAGGCTATAACAGTAAATAAATATCGGATCTGCATATCGGTTATCTTGCACATAAACATGCAAATAATCAATATCGGTAGATCACTAATAAAAAAAAACATAGTTAACCTACATTTTAACATGGTTGTAAGGTGCAATATGCATGATTTACAAATGCATTTTATGATTTGACAATTTGAATAAAAGTAGAGTCCTAACTCAAACAGTCAGAAAGTTACATTTTACCCTTTATATGAGATTGTTAAAGAAATTTCAGATGTTACCATTTTTGTTGATGAACATGTACTTCTGCGATTCGTGCCATCACAGGATCACCCATTTGAACATAGCCTAAAGAAACTAAGTTTACTTGTGCATATTTTGATGTAGAAAAAATTGTTTTGAATATTGTACCTAAGATTTGTGAAACGTTCATCTGGTTGACAAGTGTTCGTCATGTTCTGACAACAAAAGAATAAAACCCACAATTAACTGTCTGCTTTCTACAACTTTCACTCAGGAAAATATATTTATTTATTGTGATAATTATCGATATCGACTGATATGAAAAATGTTAGGATAATTTTTTGGCCATATCACCCAGCACTAAACAAGTAGATATATATTTTTGACAATATAGAAGAAAATGTCTTTTGATGCATTTTTTGTTGTTGTACCAAACTACAAATATTGTCAATTCCCCCATCTAAACTTTCTTTTTTCTTTTGTATTTTTGTATTGCTTCTAAAAAATAATAGGTTCAATGAGTGCTGCTATTTTCTACATTTTTCATTCCAAACACTATAATTATCTTATACCAATATTCAATACTTAGGCTAACGTTACATATTTTTAAAACTCCCAATAATTTTAGCAGAGCAATTGTCGCCTTGCAATTGTAATCAAAAAGGAAGTGCTAATTTCTTCGCAATTAAAATGGCTTTTCATTGGCTTCTATTATGACATCTATTGGTTTTCCATAACTCTTATACAAAATTTTAAAGCTCTATGTTGTATTCTAATTTCTCAATTGACTGGATAGCAGCTCCATACAATACAATCATAATCTATAGCATCGAAGCTCCAACCAAACTTCGATAGAAACAGAGCTTCATAAGCCAACAGAGCTTCATAACCAGTTATAACTCATTTTGTTAAGTACCGACGTGAAACCAACCCATTGTTTGTTTGATATTAATAAAGTACCTTTCATTAGCCGTCTCCTCCTGTTTACTGCTAGCAGAGGATGTGTCGTACTTTGCATTCTTCTTTTGAGATTGTAGTGGCGATTGACGAACAACGAAATGGCGTATTACCGCCACCGACTGGTATGGAGTGATGGGCGATTTCGAAACACTGCTGAAAACCATAGCTGAAAACTTAACGATTCTTTAAGTGTAAAAAAAAAATTCACTTATGGATGTGAAATTTGACTAATAAAATTAACAAATTAATTACAAAAGCCTCCTTAAACACACTGTTATCATACTTTAAATATCCAAAAATTAAATTTTCAAATGCAAACCAAAATTAAAGAGTACCTTATCCTTAATAAACATAGACACATCATACCATAATCTTTTCACATGACTACAATGCCAGAAACAATGGGGTAGCCTACTGTTTCCAAGTTCAAAGAGCAGAAAGAGCAACTCACATCAATGTCTTTCCTAAACTTACTAAGGAAATGTTTGACAGGGTGGAATTTGTGCATTATCCTGAAGGAGATTTCTTTGACCTTGTTTGTAACAAAAAAAACTTATGAGGTAACAACCAAACATGTTCCCAATCAGGGTCATTAACTAATTTAGTCCAATAAGTAATAGAGCAACATTTGGTGACAACCTCCTTCAAAAATAAATAACGAATAGATTGTTGTTGCTTGGACTGTAAAATGTTATTTTACCACATAGGCTATGTGTCAGTTGGGTTAATTATGGCCACATCAACTAATGACAACACACCTCTACATAAGGAAATTATTCCAGAATTGATTGCAGAAAATACAAGAGCGAATTCCTTGGGAGTCACAGGAAAATTAAAGTGCAAAAGAAACTCATCATATCATAAGGTATCATTGAGAGTTAAACAAATGACAAACTAAAACAATACCCATTTCAAACCAACATTTTAGAAAAATACTTTTGTGTTTATACAAAATACAACAGTTATTCCAGATAAAACAACGCTGCGGAGAGAAGTTGTGCTTGTAGATCAGCTTCCAAGCCAATAAAGCTTGAGCATGAAAGGCAGAGAGTTTCACTGGCAATTTGTCAATTTTATAATCACACATCAGTAAAAAAGAAAGTAAAAAATAAAATTAGGAATAAAATTCCACAGAGAAGTTTTTTTCAAACTAAATTTTAACCAATTAATTTTGAAGGTATTATTTAAAGTATTAAAATCTAAAAAATCAAGGCTGCCACTTTTTAGCGAATTTAAAACAACAGATTTACGAATGTAGTGCACTGCACGATTCTTCCACAGAAAAATAAATAAACTATGATCAATAGTTTTGAAGCAATATAGGTTAATCTGGAAATCCGCTTTTGACAGAAGGACTCTACCTCTAAGGGACAAGTCCCTTAATAACCAGAGATTAAATTAGCTTTTAATCTTTTTAAAAGCAGGATTGAAATTCAGAGAAACTGTAGGCTATCTTGCTCACTTTTCGAGACAATAACACCCATATAGTTAACAGCTTAAACTTCAGAGAAACTCTATCTCGCTCACTTTTCGAGACAATAACACCCAAATAGTTAACAGGCTAAATTTTCAAAAAATATATATATTAAGGTACAGACCTGAGGCATTAGAAAACAACTGAATACTTTTAATCGCCTGATGAACCTGACTGGAGTTTTTTAAAAATAAGGCTGTCATCATCGGCTAGTTAAGTTGGCTTGTGAGAGCCAACTTACTGAAATCCTATTTAAACTTATTATTATTAAGTTGGCTTGTGAGAGCCAACTTACTGATATTGTACTTAAACTTATTATTATTAGTGGTGCTTGCTGAAAGCAAGGCAACACTAGTGTTCTCTTGCATACTTATTATTATTAGTGGTGCTTCCTGAAAGCAAGGCAACACTAGTGTTATCTTGCATACTTATTAGTGGTGCTTGCTGAAAGCAAGTCATCACTATTGTTATTCTCCATACTTATTATTAGTGGTGCTTGCTGAAAGCAAGGCATCACTATTGTTATTCTCCATACTTATTAGTGGTGCTTGCTGAAAGCAAGGCATCACTATTGTTATTCTCCATACTTATTATTAGTGGTGCTTGCTGAAAGCAAGGCATCATTGTTATTCTCCATACTTATTAAGTTGGCTTGTGAGAGCCAACTTAGTGAAATCCTATTTAAACTTATTATTATTATTAAGTTGGCTTGTGAGAGCCAACTTACTGAAATCCTATTTAAACTTATTATTATTATTAAGTTGGCTTGTGAGAGCCAACTTACTGAAATCCTATTTAAACTTATTATTAAGTTGGCTTGTGAGAGCCAACTTACTGATATTGTACTTAAACTTATTATTAAGGCTTATTATTAAGGCTTATTATTGAGGCTGAAAGCAAGGCATCACTATTGTTATTCTCCATACTTATTAGTGGTGCTTGCTGAAAGCAAGGCATCACTATTGTTATTCTCCATACTTATTATTATTAATGGTGCTTGCCTATGGCAAAGCAACAGTATTGTTATTGCTCATACTTATTAGTGGTGCTTGCTGAAAGCAAGGCATCACTATTGTTATTCTCCATACTTATTATTAGTGGTGCTTGCTGAAAGCAAGGCATCACTATTGTTATTCTCCATACTTATTATTAAGTTGGCTTGTGAGAGCCAACTTACTGAAATCCTATTTAAACTTATTATTATTATTATTATTAAGTTGGCTTGTGAGAGCCAACTTACTGAAATCCTATTTAAACTTATTATTATTATTATTATTAAGTTGGCTTGTGAGAGCCAACTTACTGAAATCCTATTTAAACTTATTATTAAGTTGGCTTGTGAGAGCCAACTTACTGAAATCCTATTTAAACTTATTATTAAGTTGGCTTGTGAGAGCCAACTTAGTGAAATCCTATTTAAACTTATTATTATTATTATTATTAAGTTGGCTTGTGAGAGCCAACTTACTGAAATCCTATTTAAACTTATTATTATTATTAAGTTGGCTAGTGATAGCCAACTTACTGATATTGTACTTAAACTTATTATTAAGTTGGCTTGTGAGAGCCAACTTACTGAAATCCTATTTAAACTTATTATTATTATTATTATTATTCTGTCACTGAAATTTCTATATCAAACTCCTCCTAGAGCGTTAACTCCACATACTCCAAACTCGGCTCAGACACTCAAACTGTTCTGACTCGGTATGCTATTTCTTTTCTAACTGATCGGACTTACGGTTTTCCTAAAAATGACGATCAAAACTCGGAAAAACTCCCATTGACTTAACATTGCGGAATTTTCAGATTTTCAAACTCCCCAACTGTCAAAAATTCAAATCAAAATCCCTTGAAACCCTAGACTAAATCAAACTGCCATTCTATATACTATATGAGCCATTGAGACTCATTGAAACTCGTCTATCTATCAACTTCAAACTATTTTAAACTTCAAACTAAATTAAACTTCAAACTAATTTA